>CAJHNH020004502.1:900362-917862 GCA_905116865.2 Candidula unifasciata
TGCTCCCCGTACTTCTTATAGTTGTGCTGAAAAAACAACAACTAATGTCTGAAAAAAAAGGGATGCTGGTACAGTGCACTGCCAGAAAAAAGCCCTAGTTTTAACTCATATGACTCAGTCTCTCACCAAAGAACAGTGACCTGCCTGCCTGGAGTAGCACACAAATGTTGAATTCCGTAGCTTCAGTGATGATCCCTAGAGATCTATTAATGAGTCATTAGTGACTAAATGATTTAGTTGTGAAACGAACCCCCGACCGTCAGAACGCCAGCAAATGGCTTGACCACTTCGCCACGGAGACCCAAGTATTTCAAAAGCTCCCCATCAAGTAAAAATCCAAGTAAACGTAAGTAAAGATCCCTTTTCACGCCTTTCGGCGCATCGGGCATATGGGCAGAGCGTCCCATATTTTACAGACCATCAGCACTCTGTGGGTAATGTGGTCAGCATTACGCCGACTGTCTTTACTTTCCCAGGACAGCCCATCCTGGTACCCATTTTAGGCTGGGTCGACCTGCGACGTCCCATACCACGACAAAAATCCACGCAGCCTGCAGTGGGTTTCGATCGCGGTATGCTGGCTTACGAGTCGGACTCGCAACGCCTTAGCCACGGATGCCGCAAAAATCCTAGAGCAGCGGGAAATTTATTTTAAAAAAAAAAAAGGTAGAGACCTGAAAGGTCGATGCTAGAAAGATGAAGAAGGAAGATGGCATCTACCTTCAGCTCGCTATCTTGTTGTTTGAACTCCTCATCCTCCTCGCTGTCACAGTCGGGGAACTCGTAGATTCGGATACCATGCTCCTCAATCTCTTGTAAAATCTGCAAGGTGAAAGTTAAAGCTTCATTGAGTTCACAAGATGTTTGTGAAGAGTGAATCAAGACCTATTTCCATCACAGATTTGGGAGCTCTATCTGATTACAAGTATATGACAACTTGGTGTGCCTGACCGCCTGACTGAATGACCTGACCGCCTGACTTTATGAATCTATATAAATAACCTATGACAATGAAAAAACCTGTTGCACATAGACAGCAGTCACCCACATAGTTTCACCACTGTTGCACATAGACTGCAGTCATCCCCATAGTTTCACCACTGTTGCACAAAGACAGACCCATAGTTTCACCACTGTTGCACATAGACACCCCCATAGTTTCACCACTGTTGCACATAGACACCCCCATAGTTTCACCACTGTTGCACATAGACACCCCCCTAGTTTGACCACTGTTGCACATAGACACCCCCATAGTTTCACCACTGTTGCACATAGACAGCACCCCCATAGTTTCACCACTGTTGCACATAGACACCCCCATAGTTTCACCACTGTTGCACATAGACACCCCCATAGTTTCACCACTGTTGCACATAGACACCCCCATAGTTTCACCACTGTTGCACACAGACACCCCCATAGTTTCACCACTGTTGCACATAGACACCCCCATAGTTTCACCACTGTTGCACATAGACACCCCCATAGTTTCACCACTGTTGCACATAGACACCCCCATAGTTTCACCACTGTTGCACATAGACAGCAGTCACCCACATAGTTTCACCACTGTTGCACATAGACACCCCCATAGTTTCACCACTGTTGCACATAGACACCCCCATAGTTTCACCACTGTTGCACACAGACACCCCCATAGTTTCACCACTGTTGCACACAGACACCCCCATAGTTTCACCACTGTTGCACATAGACACCCCCATAGTTTCACCACTGTTGCACATAGACACCCCCATAGTTTTTCACCACATAGTTGCACATAGCACATAGACACCCCCATAGTTTCACCACTGTTGCACATAGACACCCCCATGTTTTAGACACCCCCAGTTTCACTGTTGCACATAGACACCCCCATAGTTTCACCACTGTTGCACATAGACACCCCCATAGTTTCACCACTGTTGCACATAGACACCCCCATAGTTTCACCACTGTTGCACATAGACAGCCCCAGAGACCTCCATGGGAAAGTCAAGCAATTTATTGCTGGAACTTAAATCCATGTGCAGACGGCAAGGAATGCCCATGCCATCTTTGAAGATCAATACTCTTGAAGATGAAATCCACATGGATAATCAACACTAATGACACAATAAATGCACTATTGTAATAACACAATGTTTGTAAGATTTTTTATCTTCTTCGTTCGCGTTCACCAGCTGAAAACTCTGGTGGAAAGTTCTGGTTGTTCATCCACTTCTGGACCGCAGTCCTATTCCAAAAGCAATAGGCAGATGCACTCTGACTTCGAAGGAGGACTCTTATTCAATCATTGAAGAAACAGCTTTTGAGCTGAAATGTTACAGAACAATTCTTAGAATTTCACAGACTAAGACAACAAAACACGGACGTCCTACAGGATCTGAACATCGAGGCGAACTGGCTCACAAACAGCATCCTGATACTGAAGATGTGTTGGCTATGAAGGCACATTGAGCTGGGGAATAGGCTAGAGATACCATGTGTGCTGTGACGTGACGTTCCATAAAGAACCTGGTGACTGAGAATGATGATGACATAAACAATAAATAAACTAGGAATAACTTTCTGGATTAAAAAAAAAAAAACATAAACATGACACGACAAAGCCACTCACTCTATTTTTCATCCTCTTGAGCTCATCTTTGGTGAGAATATCAGCCTTAGCAATCAGTGGGACTATATTCACCTTGTTGTGCAACTTTTTCATTGTCTGGACATCGATCTGTCGCAGTCTGAGAAGTGAACAAGTGCTCTGTGACTTCTGTTTGGCTATGTGACATATGTGTGGCTCTGTGACTTCTGTTTGGCTATGTGACTTATGTGTGGCTCTGTGACTTCTGTGTGGCTATGTGACTTATGTTTGGCTGTGTGACTTATGTGTGGCTATGTGACTTATGTGTGGCTATGTGACTTATGTGTGGCTATGTGACTTATGTGTGCTTATGTGGCATAGAGGCTGGGCACATCATTTCACAATGTAATCCACATTGTTTACCAGGGTTAAAATCTCATGTCTTGTGATTTGCTTTCTCCCTTAAATAAATGACTTGTGATGTGCTTTCTCTCCTAAATACACGACTTGTGATTTGCTTTCTTCCTTAAATACACGACTTGTGATTTGCTTTCTCTCCTAAATAGATTACTTGTGATTTGCTTTCTCTCCTAAATACATGACTTGTGATTTGCATTCTCTCCTAAATACATGACTTGTGATTTGCTTTCTCTCCTAAATACATGACTTGTGATTTGCTTTCTCCCTTAAATACACGACTTGTGATTTGCTTTCTCTCCTAAATACATGACTTGAGATTTGCTTTCTCTCCTAAATACATGACTTGTGATTTGCTTTCTCCCTTAAATACATGACTTGTGATTTGCTTTCTCTCCTAAATACATGACTTGTGATTTGCTTTCTCTCTTAAATACATGACTTGTGATTTGCTTTCTCCCTTAAATACATGACTTGAGATTTGCTTTCTCTCCTAAATACACGACTTGTGATTTGCTTTCTCTCTTAAATACATGACTTGTGATTTGCTTTCTCTCCTAAATACATGACTTGTGATTTGCTTTCTCCCTTAAATGCACGACTTGTGATTTGCTTTCTCTCCTAAATACATGACTTGTGATTTGCTTTCTCTCTTAAGAACATGACTTGAGATTTGCTTTCTCTCCTAAATATACGACTTGTGATTTGCTTTCTCTCCTAAATACATGACTTGTGACTTGCTTTCTCTCTTAAATACATGACTTGAGATTTGCTTTCGCTCTTAAATACATGACTTGAGATTTGCTTTCTCTCTTAAATACATGACTTGTGATTTGGGGGGGAGGGGGGGGGGGGTATTGACTCGGCTGTCTGGGCCTACCTAAAAAAATAAAAAAATTACAGACAATACTGTTCCAGCGAAAATGGCATAATTTGAGAACTCTATTCGTAGTGCTTATTTTCTTGTCTGTCCTTCTGCAAAAAAGTCTAACTGACTGTGTGTTGTCTGGGCTGCTAGCTAAGTGTTTGTGTGTGTTGTCTGGGCTGCTAGCTAAGTGTTTGTGTGTGCTGTCTGGGCTGCTAGCTTAGTGTTTGTGTGTGTTGTCTGGGCTGCTAGCTAAGTGTTTGTGTGTGTTGTCTGGGCTGCTAGCTAAGTGTTTGTGTGTGCTGTCTGGGCTGCTAGCTAAGTGTTTGTGTGTGCTGTCTGGGCTGCTAGCTAAGTGTTTGTGTGTGTTGTCTGGGCTGCTAGCTAAGTGTTTGTGTGTGCTGTCTGGGCTGCTAGCTAAGTGTTTGTGTGTGCTGTCTGGGCTGCTAGCTAAGTGTTTGTGTGTGTTGTCTGGGCTGCTAGCTAAGTGTTTGTGTGTGTTGTCTGGGCTGCTAGCTAAGTGTTTGTGTGTGTTGTCTGGGCTGCTAGCTAAGTGTTTGTGTGTGTTGTCTGGGTTGCTAGCTAAGTGTTTGTGTGTGTTGTCTGGGCTGCTAGCTAAGTGTTTGTGTGTGTTGTCTGGGTTGCTAGCTAAGTGTTTGTGTGTGCTGTCTGGGCTGCTAGCTAAGTGTTTGTGTGTGTTGTCTGGGCTGCTAGCTAAGTGTTTGTGTGTGTTGTCTGGGCTGCTAGCTAAGTGTTTGTGTGTGTTGTCTGGGCTGCTAGCTAAGTGTTTGTGTGTGCTGTCTGGGCTGCTAGCTAAGTGTTTGACACATCCCTGAGGCTATCCACAAAACCCATGGCCAGGGGAGCTAGAGAATGAAGTTGAAGGGATGGGGAGGACATGGGGAGAGGGAGAGCTGCATGCGATATCGACGGATAGAACAACTTGGTGTGACTTGGTTGAGGGCCTATGCTCCATAGGGTTAGAAAGGCAGAAGAAAAGAGGCTATCGGCCACATCTTAGACATCAATTCCTCTCCCTGTGGATTTAATTTTGGGGGAAATTAGAACTGACCAAGTGTGTCAGTAACAAGCATGTCACAAAAGGCAACTAACTAGGGGTTTGCTTAAATTGGAGGTGGGTTAAAAGGCACAGATATCACAGCCCAGCTATAAACCACAACACAATGTGCCAACCACCGTCACAGAAGGCATACTGGAGACAATTGAAGACTCAGAAAGGTAATTATAATGCAGACTGGACAACAACAGACAGATAACAACAAGGAAAACATACCCACGGCCGTACAGGGAGATAAAATACAGAGACAACAACAGACAGATAACAACAAGGAAAACATACCCATGGCCATACGGGGAGATAAAATACAGAGACAACAACAGACAGATAACAACAAGGAAAACATACCCATGGCCGTACGGGGAGATAAAATACAGAGACAACAACAGACAGATAACAACAAGGAAAACATACCCATGGCCATATGGGGAGATAAAATACAGAGACAACAACAGACAGATAACAACAAGGAAAACATTCCCATGGCCATACAAGGAGATAAAAAAATACAGAGACAACAACAGACAGATAACAACAAGGAAAACATACCCATGGCCATACGGGGAGATAAAATACAGAGACAACAACAGACAGATAACAACAAGGAAAACATACCCATGGCCGTACGGGGACATAAAATACAGAGACAACAACAGACAGATAACAACAAGGAAAACATACCCATGGCCGTACGGGGAGATAAAATACAGAGACAACAACAGACAGATAACAACAAGGAAAACATACCCATGGCCGAACGGGGAGATAAAATACAGAGACAACAACAGACAGATAACAACAAGGAAAACATACCCATGGCCGTACGGGGACATAAAATACAGAGACAACAACAGAAAGATAACAACAAGGAAAACATACCCATGGCCGTACGAGGAGATAAAATACAGAGACAACAACAGACAGATAACAACAAGGAAAACATACCTATGGTTGTACGGGGAGATAAAATACAGGGACAACAACAGAAAGATAACAACAAGGAAAACATACCCATGGCCGTATGGGGAGATAAAATACAGACAACAGTGGACTCTATTGTCAAGAATATTTCTCCTGTTCAACCCGGACTCATCTTCGAAAAACTGCTTGAACTGTCGGTCAATGTACTCCAGTAGTGCGATGTGGCTGCAATCAGAAATCATAGGGTAGAAATGGGATTAATTATCTTCCATGACAGGAGATTATATTGAATGACCAGAGTTGACTTTTACAAGAGGTGAGAACATGAATTGTAAGTCAAGGAATGATGGAGAAGGTTAAAGAGTGATGTTTTTTTATGAGAAGTTTATGTGTATGGGACAGAAGGAAAACAATTGCTTTGTCTGTGGAGGCACAAGACTCCTGTGCCCTCCAGTTTTCGAGCCCCTGAACACAGATAACAGGAAAAGAGGTATCATAAAAATATAAGTAGCAAGTATAACAGATTAGGGAGCCCTGTTCACCTAACAGCTATATGCAAGGATTTTTCCCTGGGGAAGAAAAGATGACAGTACTCATCCCAAAGTGTCCAAAAAGGTGCATAGTCACTCACTATGAAGTGTCTAATACAGAAATGCTAAAGAACTGTTGTACGCTGAATATAGGTGGCAGGCTAGGAGCATATAGTCAAGTGTCTAGGTTATGATTTGCGCTTGAACTTTGCAACACTCGCACAGTCATGAAAACTTAACAATTGTCTGTCATATATTTATTTTACGAGAACATTCAGGTCTACTAACCCGCACACAATGAATAACAATGGAACAACGTCACGTATGTCTATACACTGGCTAACATGCAATAAGCCCCACAAGCTCCACACTCTCCAAAACAGTCGTGGGGTGCTGCACAGAACAGCAACCACTGGCTGTCAATCAGACTTTCAAGCTCTCTGCTTCAGTGCATCGGTCGCTGGCTCACTTCAGGACTAGTAGTAAGAATGAACAAGCTCCATCTAACTTACTCAGCTTGACCTCTGACTGCTATACTCAGTAACAGGCACTTTACATCGGCTGAATGGGAACCCCTACAACACTTAAGTTCCCCAGAATGCACACAGAAAATCAGCCCCATCGAGGAATTCTAGGATGACCGGCCGGACTCCCAACTTCTGAGTCCCATCAGCACACAGCCGATAGCCAACATCTACGAGGTTCACTCCTCATAATAAGAACCACTGTGTTGTTTTGGTAGTGAACATGACCGCCACACACATCCTCACCCATGACAAGTTTTCTCACAGAGGAACACACAGCTCTCTCTGCTCGACTCTTCTCAACTGGACTGCGCACTCTTGCGCCCACGTATCTACAGGTGTGAGCACTCTGTGAGTACTTCGTGATAACTGAGATACCCACAATCATTACCGTTTATATCATATGACTATTTATCCAGGCCGGTTGACACCATGTGAATCCACTGGTCAACTCTGGTCTCAGGTCAACACAGAGTCAAAATATTGACTCAGGCCGCACTGACACCTTCTGTCCTAAGTCAACACAGAATCAAATATTGACTCAGGTCATGTCAACAACCCAGTTAACAAGCCTATACTAGAATTAACATAAACTACGTTGAAAGCCTCAAATCGACACGCAACAAGAACATAATGGGAAAAAATAGCCAGCACTGCACTCTGTTGAACACGCCAGAAAAAAGCGCTGGCTATAGACTCAGCTGCTGGCCTCTGGGGTTTGAATCTACTGCAGATGTTTGTGGAAAAAAACCAAATAACCTTGGCTGTCAGGTCAAGGCCGTGTAAATGGATTGCAGGTATGATGTAAAAATAAAATAGTTAAGGAACCTTTTCCACACCTTGGGTGTATTGGGCATATAGGGCTAGACTTCAAATTTATAGACCATTCGGCACTTGGTGGGTGATCAGGTCAACACCACGCCGGCCGCCTTTACTTCCCAGGACTGCACCTGGCACACACTCAAGGTTGGGTGGACCTGGGAGTCAAGGTCATTTTTTAAAAACATGAAAAAGGTCAAGATCTGAACTCCCGACCTTCCAATCCACATGTGAGCATCTAGCCGCTAGGTATGATGAACTTGGAAGGCAATGATTCTGACACAATGTTGACCACCTCACCCACCAAGAGACGGCTAGATCATACAAATGTGAGTCTGACAACACATCACCCACCAAGAGACGGCTAGATCATACAAATGTGAGTCTGACAACACATCACCCACCAAGAGACGGCTAGATCATACAAATGTGAGTCTGACAACACATCACCCACCAAGAGACGGCTAGATCATACAAATGTGAGTCTGACAACACATCACCCACCAAGAGACGGCTAGATCATACAAATGTGAGTCTGACACCACCTCACCCACCAAGAGACGGCTAGATCATACAAATGTGAGTCTGACAACACAACACCCACCAAGAGCCAGCTAGATCATACAAATGTGAGTCTGACAACACATCACCCACCAAGAGCCGGCTAGATCATACAAATGTGAGTCTGACAACACATCACCCACCAAGAGACGGCTAGATCATACAAATGTGAGTCTGACAACACATCACCCACCAAGAGCCGGCTAGATCATACAAATGTGAGTCTGACAACACATCACCCACCAAGAGCCGGCTAGACCATACAAATGTGAGTCTGACAACACATCACCCACCAAGAGCCGGCTAGACCATACAAATGTGAGACTGACAACACATCACCCACCAAGAACTGACTAGATCATACAAATGTGAGTCTGACAACACATCACCCACCAAGAACTGACTAGACCATACAAATGTGAGTCTGACATCACAACACCCACCAAGAGCCGGCTAGACCATACAAATGTGAGTCTGACAACACATCACCCACCAAGAACTGACTAGACCATACAAATGTGAGTCTGACAACACATCACCCACCAAGAGCCGGCTAGATCATACAAATGTGAGTCTGACAACACATCACCCACCAAGAGCCGGCTAGATCATACAAATGTGAGTCTGACAACACATCACCCACCAAGAGCCGGCTTGATCATACAAATGTGAGTCTGACAACACAACACCCACCAAGAGCCGGCTAGATCATACAAATGTGAGTCTGACAACACATCACCCACCAAGAGCCGGCTAGATCATACAAATGTGAGTCTGACAACACATCACCCACCAAGAACTGACTAGACCATACAAATGTGAGTCTGACAACACAACACCCACCAAGAGCCAGCTAGATCATACAAATGTGAGTCTGACAACACATCACCCACCAAGAGCCGGCTAGATCATACAAATGTGAGTCTGACAACACATCACCCACCAAGAACTGACTAGATCATACAAATGTGAGTCTGACAACACATCACCCACCAAGAACTGACTGGATCATACAAATGTGAGTCTGACAACACATCACCCACCAAGAACTGACTGGATCATACAAATGTGAGACTGACAACACATCACCCACCAAGAGCCGGCTAGATCATACAAATGTGAGTCTGACAACACATCATGCACCAAGAGCCGGCTAGACCATACAAATGTGAGTCTGACAACACATCACCCACCAAGAGCCGGCTAGACCATACAAATGTGAGACTGACAACACATCACCCACCAAGAGCCGGCTAGATCATACAAATGTGAGTCTGACAACACATCACCCACCAAGAGCTGACTAGACCATACAAATGTGAGACTGACAACACATCACCTACCAAGAGCCGGATAGACCATACAAATGTGAGTCTGACAACAAATCTACCACCAAGAGCCGGCTAGATCATACAAATGTGAGTCTGACATCACATCACCCACCAAGAGCCAGCTAGATCATACAAATGTGAGTCTGACAACACATCACCCATCAAGAGCCAGCTAGATCATACAAATGTGAGTCTGACAACACATCACCCACCAAGAACTGACTAGACCATACAAATGTGAGTCTGACAACACATCACCCACCAAGAGCTGGCTAGATCATACAAATGTGAGTCTGACAACACATCACCCACCAATAACTGGCTAGTCCATACAAATGTGAGTCTAACAGCATATGTTTGTTGGGTAACTGACTGAAAAAGACAGCGTACGTCAAAAGTTTTAAAAAAAAAACTAATAGATAAAGCGTAGCTGCCAAGTTGGAATGATAATACCCGTAGTAGCGACAAAACTGATGTTGGTAAAATGTTAGTTGTAATTTATCTCACCAGTTCTCGGCGTTGACCGCATCATTAAAACCAGGCGTATCCACAATGGTCAGTTTGAGCCGGACACCTTTCTCCTCTATCTCCAGTTGCTTCTTTTCTATTGTTACTGTCCTCTGTACCATGTCTGAAATTAACGAATATTTGTTGTTTTTATGTTGTTCATTATAATTATCTGCTTCATTTTTTTCATAATCAACATTAACATCATTATTATTAACAACATTAATATCAGCATTATCGTAATGAACATCATCATTATCAATAAATCCACATCAGCATTATCATAATGAACATGAACATCATCAAATGAATCCACATCAGCATTATCATAATGAACATGAACATCATCATTATCAATGAATCCACATCAGCATTATCATAATGAACATGAACATCATCAAATGAATCCACATCAGCATTATCATAATGAACATGAACATCATCAAATGAATCCACATCAGCATTATCATAATGAACATTAACATCATCAAATGAATCCACATCAGCATTATCATAATGAACATGAACATCATCATTATCAATGAATCCACATCAGCATTATCATAATGAACATGAACATCATCAATGAATCCACATCAGCATTATCATAATGAACATGAACATCATCAAATTAATCCACATCAGCATTATCATAATGAACATGAACATCATCAAATGAATCCACATCAGCATTATCATAATGAACATGAACATCATCAAATGAATCCACATCAGCATTATCATAATGAACATGAACATCATCATTATCAATGAATCCACATCAGCATTATCATAATGAACATGAACATCATCATTATCAATGAATCCACATCAGCATTATCATAATGAACATTATCGTTAACATAATCGAAAATTCCCTGTCTGGGTTCCAGGGCCCTATTGTGGAGGAACAAAAACGACCCACTGGCTCCCGACAAACACATTATAACAGTCAACTAAATAAGGGATTCCTATTGAAGTTGAGGGCATCTGCCTGAGAGTCAAGGACCAACAGTCTGCATGCTAATAAGCCATATCTGTAAAATGGATGTACAAGCATTTTTCAAGTTCTGAAACGAGACTTAAGTCCAGATATAGATGGACAACCAAAACTTTCCACCAGAGTTTAAGCCAGTGAACATTAAGAAGAAGAGGAAGAAGAAGAAATGACATTCTTTAATGTTATCAACATCATCATTAACATTACATTACATTCACAGCCATCACCATCATGCTTTTATATTCATCCGGACACATCCTGGCACATCCTGAAGCATCCTGACTCATCCTGAGACATCCTAGCACATCCTGAAGCATCCTGACTCATCTGAGACAACAGTAGACAGGACTCACCTTGTACACTGGGTAATTCCCTGTCCTTGTAGAGCTCTGACAGAAACAGACTGTTGATTAAGGTTGACTTGCCCAGTCCACTTTCACCTGCATTGAAAATTTTGCACAAGTCAACATAAAATGTGATAAAGGATCAGTGGAACAACAACCATCAGTGGAACAACAACCATCAGTGGAACAACAACCATCAGTGGAACAACAACCATCAGTGGAACAACAACCATCAGTGGAACAACAACCATCAGTGGAACAACAACCATCAGTGGAACAACAACCATCTGTGGAACAACAACCATCAGTGGAACAACAACCATCAGTGACAACAATCATCGGTGGAACAACAACCATCTGTGGAACAACAACCATCTGTGGAACAACAACCATCAGTGGAACAACAACCATTGATGGAACAACAACCATCGGTGGAACAACAACCATCAGTGGAACAACAACCATCAGTGGAACAACAACCATTGATGGAACAACAACCATCAGTGGAACAACAACCATCTGTGGAACAACAACCATCAGTGGAACAACAACCATCAGTGGAACAACAACCATTGATGGAACAACAACCATCTGTGGAACAGCAACCATTGATGGAACAACAACCATCGGTGGAACAACAACCATTGATGGAACAACAACCATCAGTGGAACAACAACCATCTGATGGAACAACAACCATCAGTGGAACAACAACCATCAGTGGAACAACAACCATTGATGGAACAACAAACCATTGATCAGTGGAACAACAACCATCTGTGGAACAACAACCATTGATGGAACAACAACCATCTGTGGAACAACAACCATTGATGGAACAACAACCATTGATGGAACAACAACCATTGATGGAACAACAACCATTGATGGAACAACAACCATCAGTGGAACAACAACCATCAGTGGAACAACAACCATCAGTGGAACAACAACCATCAGTGGAACAACAACCATAAGTGGAACAACAACAATTAGTGGGACAGCAACCATAAGTGGAACAACAACAATTAGTGGGACAACAACCATAAGTGGAACAACAACAATTAGTGGAACAACAACCATAAGTGGAACAACAACAATTAGTGGAACAACAACCATAAGTGGAACAACAACAATTAGTGGGACAACAACCATAAGTGGAAAAACAACCATCAGTGGAACAACAACAATTAGTGGAACAACAACCATCAGTGGAACAACAGCAATCAGTTGAACAACAACCATAAGTGGAACAACAACAATTAGTGGGACAACAACCATAAGTGGAACAACAACAATTAGTGGAACAACAACCATAAGTGGAACAACAACAATTAGTGAAACAACAACCATAAGTGTAACAACAACAATTAGTGGGACAACAACCATAAGTGGAAAAACAACCATCAGTGGAACAACAACAATCAGTGGAACAACAACCATCAGTGGAACAACAACCATCAGTTGAACAACAACCATCAGTGGAACAACAACCATCAGTGGAACAACAACCATCAGTGGAACAACAACCATCAGTAAAACATCTGCCATCAGTGGAACAACAACCATCAGTAAAACATCTGCCATCAGTGGAACAACAACCATCTGTAAAACATCTGCCATCAGTGGAACAACAACCATCAGTAAAACATCTGCCATCAGTGGAACAACAACCATCAGTAAAACATCTGCCATCAGTGGAACAACAACCATCAATGGAACAACAACCATCAGTGGAACAACAACCATCAATGGAACAACAACCATCAGTGGAACAACAACCATCTGTGGAACAACAACCATCTGTGGAACAACAACCATTAGTGGAACAACAACAATTAGTGGAACAACAACCATAAGTGGAACAACAACAATTAGTGGGACAACAACCATAAGTGGAAAAACAACCATCAGTGGAACAACAACAATCAGTGGAACAACAACCATCAGTTGAACAATAACCATCAGTGGAACAACAACCATCAGTGGAACAACAACCATCAGTGGAACAACAACCATCAGTAAAACATCTGCCATCAGTGGAACAACAACCATCAGTAAAACATCTGCCATCAGTGGAACAACAACCATCAGTAAAACATCTGCCATCAGTGGAACAACAACCATCAGTAAAACATCTGCCATCAGTGGAACAACAACCATCAGTAAAACATCTGCCATCAGTGGAACAACAACCATCAGTGGAACAACAACCATCTGTGGAACAACAACCATCAGTGGAACAACAACCATTAGTGGAACAACAACCATCTGTGGAACAACAACCATCAGTGGAACAACAACCATCAGTGGAACAACAACCATCAGTGGAACAACAACCATCTGTGGAACAACAACCTTCAGTTGAACAACAACCATCAATGGAACAACAACCATCAATGGAACAACAACCATCAGTGGAAAAGCAACCATCAGTGGAACAACAACACTCAGTTTAAAAACAACCATCAGTGGAACAACAACCATCAGTGGAACAACAACCATCTGTGGAACAACAACCATCTGTGGAACAACGACCATCTGTGGAACAACAACCATCTGTGGAACAACGACCATCTGTGGAACAACGACCATCTGTGGAACAACGACCATCAGTGGAACAACAACCAATTCGAAGCCCCATTTGGGGGAAAAAAGGTGGGAGTGGGGTGGGGGAGAGAATAATCCCACTTCACACTAACACACATGTCACACAAGGTGACTGACTGTGGGACACTGGGACAGTGGAACTCAGAACTCACCAACAACCATTAGTGTGAAGTCAAAGCCTTTCCTCACAGCTTTTCTATGAACCTGCTCCGGGAGTGTAGCAAAACCGATGTATTCATCATCATCCTGTGCAATAAAAGAGAAAGTAATCAATGATTTTTACCTCACTGTATTCTTCTTCTCCTTCTTCTTCTTCTTCTTCTTCTTCTTCTTCTTCTTCTTCTTCTTATCCTTCTTCTTCTTCTTCTTCTTCTTCTTCTTCTTCTTCTTCTTCTTCTTCTTCTTCTTCTTCTTCTTCTTCTTCTTCTTCTTCTTCTTCTTCTTCTTCTTCTTCTTCTTCTTCTTCTTCTTCACGTTGACCAACTGTAAACTCTGGTGGAAAGTTTTGGTTGTTAGTTCACTTTTGGACTTCAGTCTTGCTCCAGAACTTAAGCTTTGTAGGCACATTCATTTTACAGACTTAGTTTATTTATTTTCAGACTGTTGGTTTCTCGCCTCTCAGACGGATGCACTCTGACGTTAAAAGAAGCACCGCTAAGTAGTTAACTCGTACGACATGCTTGTTAGGGGCAGTGGGGTCTGTTCTTGTGTGTCACCGAAATGGGATCCCGGAACCCACACGGGGGCTTGCATGTCAAATGTGCATGTATACAGTGGCAGAGGGAGCGACGGTAGACTAACGGCTGGCCATTTGCCTTCACGAATTTTTGGGTTCAAATCCGCAGTCATAGGTATTTTTCTTCAAAACTGACTTTATCTCCCATTTTGACCTAGCCTGATATCAGTACCAGGTAATATTATGGGAAGTAAAGGCGACTGGCCTAGTGTTGACCACATCAGGTCTTCAGTATCAATTAGTCAATATGAGAGGTTCTCACCTAGTTAAGACTTGCAGACCCCTGTCACGATAATTACATGTTTCTAGATGCAAATACAACTGTGGTATGAGAGAGGAATGCTTGAAAGGGCTGGATGCAAAATACGCTCAGACTTTCAAGAATTTAAGTGGGGACAATAACGTATCACTTAACTAACCAACCTGCTATCTGACCATACCGGCAACCAGTTAATAAAAACCACATGACTAGCGAAATTAGAATTCAACCGATTAACCATCCATCCGAACCATTTAAGCAACCACATAATGTAACCATCCCCCATACAGCCATCTTCTCAAGCATAAATACAACAAGCTAACCATCCATCCAACAATTACCAACCATCTAATCAGCTATTCCACTTAGCAGCCAACAACCATTGATACAGTCGTTGCCTTTAACACAAGGCTGTCAAAACTGTGTGCCGAGACACATGAGTGCGTCTGGTGGAGTGTGAATATGTGTATGAGTGCGTCTGGTGGAGTGTGAATATGTGTATGAGTGCGTCTGGTGGAGTGTGAATATGTGTATGAGTGCGTCTGGTGGAGTGTGAATATGTGTATGAGTGCGTCTGCTGCAGTGTGAATATGTGTATGAGCGCGTCTGGTGGAGTGTGAATATGTGTATGAGTGCGTCTGGTGCAGTGTGAATATGTGTATGAGTGCGTCTGGTGGAGTGTGAATATGTGTATGAGTGCGTCTGGTTGAGTGTGAATATGTGTATGAGTGCGTCTGCTGCAGTGTGAATATGTGTATGAGTGCGTCTGGTGGAGTGTGAATATGTGTATGAGTGCGTCTGCTGCAGTGTGAATATGTGTCCCGCGAATGTAAAGCATTAAACGGAATAATTGGCACGCAACCTTTAATTTTAAACTCTGGTTTGCTGGTAGGGTGAATTACTGTGTCGCCCTCTTCCCCCTTCCCCTGATTTCCCTCCCCCTCCTCATTCTTTTTCGTCCCTCAAAGAGGTCCTGGCACGTTTTATTGTAGTTTACAGCTCAAATGAAATATCTTCGCATTTCGACCCAAGATATTAGGTTTTAGCGAAGTCTTAAAAAGTTCCTTTGTATAAAATGCTGTTCAAGGGTTCCATACGTTTTCCCCCCCCCCCCCCCTCCCCCCCAACCTTTTCCCTCTGTTTACCCGAAACCCAAAAAGGGCTAAGAAGCAACACAGAGAGCATTATATACAACTGAGAGTTAAAAAAAACAAACTAAACAAAGCTGTGTTAATAAAACTAGACAAAAGCCTGTTAAAACACTTGTTTTTGGTTTCTTGTAAAAGGAGAAGACTCCTGTCGTTTCTAGGTCAGGTAAGAAGGTTGAAGGACACGGTAAAGTGACGTCACGACAGGGAGACAGAGACGAATGGCCATGTTTTTGACATCTATTTTTAAACAGGCTCAAAATTGTATAGTGTTAAAACCAAATGACGCATTTTCACTTTCGTTATTTCAGTTTTAACATATGCAAGTGAAGTTAGAGAACAACTGAAGACATGGAACGAAAGTTCAAATGTTTGAACAAAAGGATGAAAATAAAATTGGATAAATTCAAAAGGCGTGAAGAAATAAGAGAAATGTCTAGGCAACCACGTGTATCAGCAGTTATAAGACAGAGAAGATGGCGCTACATTAGAAACATCATAAGAAAAAACCAGCAGAGAATCACCAAGCAGGCACTGGAATGGGACATAAAGGAATTAAGGAGGCAAGGACGCCCAACAGAAACCAAAAGTCAAACGTTGACAACAGAGGCCAAAGCTACTGTACTGAATTCCATCCATGATAGTGAAGTGATTGTGCAGAATAGAACCGAATGGAGCATGAGACTGCACCCATGTGACATAAAATGGCTCAGCGGGATATTGAATGAATGAATTTTTAAACAGCGGATTTAGCTGAATGTTATGACCTCTTCTTTTTATTCTACCCCCCCCCCCCCCCCCCCCCCCCAATGAAACACAAGCCATCAACCAACTCACGCCAAGTCGGTCTATCCTTGGCTATTTCATACAGCTCACCCCATGCCCTCCTCATCGTTTAACTTCATTCTCTAGCTTCCTTCTTCGTGCGTTTTGGTTTCTTTTGTGTCTATGCCCCTGTGGACTCCAGAGCAAAGACATTCTAGTTATATCGTTATCAGGTTTTCTCAATGTATGTCCAATCTAAAGCCAGCGTCTTTTCTTCACCTCTTGGTCCACTAAAGTTTAGTTTTCTTTCGAAGCTCAGCATTATTGATTATATCATACCATGCAATTCCTTCTATTCTGCACAGGCACAGGGTGATAAATGTTTGTAGTTTATCATTTTGTTATAGCTATTCTCTATGTTTCAGCTCTATACAGCAGTACTAATTTGACATTAGAATTAAAAAGGATTTGATTAATTAACCTCTTTGAAAGTAATCATCAATA
>CAJHNH020004502.1:922862-932862 GCA_905116865.2 Candidula unifasciata
TGCATGCAAAACTCAGGTTTTAGAACAAGATCTCAATCCGGAAGTTGCTAACAACCGGAACTGCCCGCCGAAGTTTAAAGACGCTGAACGCTTAGCAGAAAAATATATATATAATATTCCTAAAAGTAAGTTGCACGTAGGTAGGTGCTTTGGAGGGGGAGAAATCGTCACGTTCATTCAGCATCCACGACAGGGGATCTTGACATAATTGTGACCAGGTTATGTGCGCCATATAAAATAGCTTAGCATTGCTCACCACCAAGGACAAGGATACCTGTTGTGTCACCCAACCGACGAGCCAGTGGGCCACCAAGTCGCCCTGACAAGGACACCTGTTGTGTCACCCAACCGACGAGCCAGTGGGCCACCAAGTCGCCCTGACAAGGACACCTGTTGTGTCACCCAACCGACGAGCTGGTGGGCCACCAAGTCGCCCTGACAAGGACACCTGTTGTGTCACCCAACCGACGAGCTGGTGGGCCACCAAGTCGCCCTGACAAGGACACCTGTTGTGTAACCCAACCGTCGAGCTAGTGGGCCACCAAGTCGCCCTGACAAGGACACCTGTTGTGTCACCCAACCGTCGAGCTAGTGGGCCACCAAGTCGCCCTGACAAGGACACCTCTTGTGTCACCCAACCGTCGAGCCAGTGGGCCACCAAGTCGCCCTGACAAGGACACCTGTTGTGTCACCCAACCGTCGAGCTAGTGGGCCACCAAGTCGCCCTGACAAGGACACCTGTTGTGTCACCCAACCGTCGAGCTAGTGGGCCACCAAGTCGCCCTGACAAGGACACCTCTTGTGTCACCCAACCGTCGAGCCAGTGGGCCACCAAGTCGCCCTGACAAGGACACCTGTTGTGTCACCCAACCGTCGAGCTAGTGGGCCACCAAGTCGCTCTGACAAGGACACCTGTTGTGTCACCCAACCGACGAGCTGGTGGGCCACCAAGTCGCCCTGACAAGGACACCTGTTGTGTCACCCAACTGACGAGCTGGTGGGCCACCAAGTCGCCCTGACAAGGACACCTGTTGTGTCACCCAACCGTCGAGCCAGTGGGCCACCAAGTCGCCCTGACAAGGACACCTGTTGTGTCACCCAACCGTCGAGCTAGTGGGCCACCAAGTCGCCCAGACAAGGACACCTGTTGTGTCATCCAACCGACGAGCTGGTGGGCCACCAAGTCGCCCTGACAAGGACACCTGTTGTGTCACCCAACCGACGAGCTGGTGGGCTACCAAGTCGCCCTGACAAGGACACCTGTTGTGTCACCCAACCGACGAGCTGGTGGGCCACCAAGTCGCCCTGACAAGGACACCTGTTGTGTCACCCAACCGTCGAGCCGGTGGGCCACCAAGTCGCCCTGACAAGGACACCTGTTGTGTCACCCAACCGACGAGCTGGTGGGCCACCAAGTCGCCCTGACAAGAACACCTGTTGTGTCACCCAACCGACGAGCTGGTGGGCCACCAAGTCGCCCTGACAAGGACACCTGTTGTGTCACCCAACCGACGAGCTGGTGGGCCACCAAGTCGCCCTGACAAGGACACCTGTTGTGTCACCCAACCGACGAGCTGGTGGGCCACCAAGTCGCCCTGACAAGGACACCTGTTGTGTCACCCAACCGACGAGCCAGTGGGCCACCAAGTCGCCCTGACAAGGACACCTGTTGTGTCACCCAACCGTCGAGCTAGTGGGCCACCAAGTCGCCCTGACAAGGACACCTGTTGTGTCACCCAACCGTCGAGCTAGTGGGCCACCAAGTCGCCCTGACAAGGACACCTGTTGTGTCACCCAACCGTCGAGCCAGTGGGCCACCAAGTCGCCCTGACAAGGACACCTGTTGTGTCACCCAACCGTCGAGCTAGTGGGCCACCAAGTTGCCCTGACAAGGACACCTGTTGTGTCACCCAACCGACGAGCTGGTGGGCCACCAAGTCGCCCTGACAAGGACACCTGTTGTGTCACCCAACCGACGAGCTAGTGGGCCACCAAGTCGCCCTGACAAGGACACCTGTTGTGTCACCCAACCGACGAGCTGGTGGGCCACCAAGTCGCCCTGACAAGGACACCTGTTGTGTCACCCAACCGACGAGCTGGTGGGCTACCAAGTCGCCCTGACAAAGACACCTGTTGTGTCACCCAACCGACGAGCCAGTGGGCCACCAAGTCGCCCTGACAAGGACACCAGTTGTGTCACCCAACCGACGAGCTTGTGGGCCACCAAGTCGCCCTGACAAGGACACCTGTTGTGTCACCCAACCGACGAGCTGGTGGGCCACCAAGTCGCCCTGACAAGGACACCTGTTGTGTCACCCAACCGACGAGCTGGTGGGCCACCAAGTCGCCCTGACAAGGACACCTGTTGTGTCACCCAACCGACGAGCTGGTGGGCCACCAAGTCGCCCTGACAAGGACACCTGTTGTGTCACCCGACCGACGAGCCGGTGGGCCACCAAGTCGCCCTGACAAGGACACCTTTTGTGTCACCCAACCGACGAGCTGGTGGGCCACCAAGTCGCCCTGACAAGGACACCTGTTGTGTCACCCAACCGACAAGCTGGTGGGCCACCAAGTCGCCCTGACAAGGACACCTGTTGTGTCACCCAACCGTCGAGCTAGTGGGCCACCAAGTCGCCCTG
Source organism: Candidula unifasciata (assembly GCA_905116865.2). Lineage (NCBI taxonomy): Eukaryota > Metazoa > Mollusca > Gastropoda > Stylommatophora > Geomitridae > Candidula > Candidula unifasciata. The sequence goes on from CAJHNH020004502.1 coordinate 925,505, forward strand.
ACAAGGACACCTGTTGTGTCACCCAACCGTCGAGCCAGTGGGCCACCAAGTCGCCCTGACAAGGACACCTGTTGCGTCACCCAACCGTCGAGCTAGTGGGCCACCAAGTCGCCCTGACAAGGACACCTGTTGTGTCACCCAACCGACGAGCTGGTGGGCCACCAAGTCGCCCTGACAAGGACACCTGTTGTGTCACCCAACCGACGAGCTGGTGGGCCACCAAGTCGCCCTGACAAGGACACCTGTTTGTGTCACCCAACCGACGAGCCAGTGGGCCACCAAGTCGCCCTGACAAGGACACCTGTTGTGTCACCCAACCGTCGAGCCAGTGGGCCACCAAGTCGCCCTGACAAGGACACCTGTTGTGTCACCCAACCGTCGAGCTAGTGGGCCACCAAGTTGCCCTGACAAGGACACCTGTTGTGTCACCCAACCGACGAGCTGGTGGGCCACCAAGTCGCCCTGACAAGGACACCTGTTGTGTCACCCAACCGACGAGCTGGTGGGCCACCAAGTCGCCCTGACAAGGACACCTGTTGTGTCACCCAACCGACGAGCCAGTTGGCCACCAAGTCGCCCTGACAAGGACACCAGTTGTGTCACCCAACCGACGAGCTTGTGGGCCACCAAGTCGCCCTGACAAGGACACCTGTTGTGTCACCCAACCGACGAGCTGGTGGGCCACCAAGTCGCCCTGACAAGGGCACCTGTTGTGTCACCCAACCGACAAGCTGGTGGGCCACCAAGTCGCCCTGACAAGGACACCTGTTGTGTCACCCAACCGACGAGCTGGTGGGCCACCAAGTCGCCCTGACAAGGACACCTGTTGTGTCACCCAACCGACGAGCTGGTGGGCCACCAAGTCGCCCTGACAAGGACACCTGTTGTGTCACCCAACCGACGAGCTGGTGGGCCACCAAGTCGCCCTGACAAGGACACCTGTTGTGTCACCCAACCGTCGAGCTAGTGGGCCACCAAGTCGCCCTGACAAGGACACCTGTTGTGTCACCCAACCGTCGAGCCAGTGGGCCACCAAGTCGCCCTGACAAGGACACCTGTTGTGTCACCCAACTGTCGAGCTAGTGGGCCACCAAGTCGCCCTGACAAGGACACCTGTTGTGTCACCCAACCGACGAGCTGGTGGGCCACCAAGTCGCCCTGACAAGGACACCTGTTGTGTCACCCAACCGACGAGCTGGTGGGCCACCAAGTCGCCCTGACAAGGACACCTGTTGTGTCACCCAACCGTCGAGCCAGTGGGCCACCAAGTCGCCCTGACAAGGACACCTGTTGTGTCACCCAACCGTCGAGCTAGTGGGCCACTAAGTCGCCCTGACAAGGACACCTGTTGTGTCACCCAACCGTCGAGCCAGTGGGCCACCAAGTCGCCCTGACAAGGACACCTGTTGTGTCACCCAACCGACGAGCCAGTGGGCCACCAAGTCGCCCTGACAAGGACACCAGTTGTGTCACCCAACCGACGAGCTTGTGGGCCACCAAGTCGATGATGTCAGTTGCACATCCTTTACATGCAGTCCACATTCAAGTGACGGTGGTTTCTCTCGCCTCGGTTATAAGAGTACTTCCATTCATTAATAATGATGATGATAATGATAATAATGTAGATGACGATGATAATGATGATAATGACAGATGATGATGATAATGCTGCTGCTGCTGATGATAATGATGATAATGATGAAAATAGTGTTGATAATGATGATAAGGATGATGGTGAGGATAATTATGATAATGACGATGATAATGATTATGGTGATTATGACGATGATGATGATAATGGTGATGATAATGATAATGATAACGACGATAATGATAATGATGATGATGACAATGATGACGATAATGGTGATGATGATGATAATGATGATGATTATGATAATGATAATGGTGATGATGATGTTAATGATGATGATGATGATAGTGTAGATGACGATGTTAATGATATTGATGATAACAATACAATAGGAGGACTAGTGCTGTCGTGGGAACTGTCTATAAACGGCACCAGGTGTTATCAATACCATGTCTACGTGATACTGTGCTGTTTTCCCAGTGACACCACTTTTATATCTCAGTTAACCAGGGCTCTTACTTTATACTTTTGTGTGCCTGTGTGTGTTTATGTGTGTGTGTCTGTGTGTGTGCTTGTATAAACCTGTTTGTGTATGTGTGTCTGCGTGTGTTTGTGTGTGTGTGTCTTGTGTGTGTGTGTGTTTGCAGAAACCTGTGTGTGTATGTGTGTCTGCGTAAACGCCTGTGTATATGCGCGTCTCTGTGTGTACATATCTGTGGATGTTTGTGTGTGTGTCTGTGTGTATATGTCTCTGTGTGTTTGTGTGTGTCTGTGTGTATATGTCTCTGTGTGTTTGTGTGTCTGTATATAGGCCGTATTTATGGCCAGGCTATATTGCGGCCCCTGGCAAAAGCCAGAGTAGGGCTTCAAAAAACGAACAATTTTCATCCTAAAAAGGACGGGAAGTAAGATTAATAAGATTAATCTGCATATGTAATTCCAGTAGCCAGTTGCACAAAAACGTGTATCTTCTGTGTTCCGGTTTTTATTTTTTAAGGTTTACAACCTTGTGTTTAATTGCTTTCGTTTGTGTTGTAAATGTCAGGTCGGATATGTTTTCAGTCAGCCCAGTGTGTGGTTTATTTGTGGTATGTAACGTCTCTGTGCGAGAGTGTTTTTTTTGTGTATGTAAACACACATGCTTCAAGATGGCAACAACAAACAATTTCGAGGGAGGGAACATAACATCAAAACAACTTTCAAAGGTTGTTTCAAGGGGCATAATTATTATTTATGTGTATGAAAATAATACATAATTATCTTCTTCTTAGCGTTCATCGGCTGTAAACTGCGACTGACAGTTCTGGTTGTTCGTCCACTTCTGGAATTTAACCTTTTTCCAGAACTTAAAGTTTGCTTGCACACTTGTTTTACAAATCTAGTTTACTTGTATGCAGAGTAGTCCTCAATGGAGCCAGCAATCGACACGGCTGTCTACAGTGTTGGATTCAGATACGAGCTAACTTAAATGTTATATCCAGTTTCGTCCTTTTTAGGGGATACATCAGAGGATACATCAGAGGGTACATCAGAGGATACATCAGAGGGTACATCAGAAGATACATCAGAGGATACATCGGAGGATACATCATAGGATACATCAGAGGGTATATCAGAGGATACATCAGAGTGTACATCAAAGGATACATCGGAGGGTACATCAGAGGATACATCAGAGGGTACATCAGAGGATACATCAGAGGATACATCTGAGTATACAAACAACGGATGACTCACCTCACCCGGGGCCCGGTGTTCCCCAGCCGCTGGTTTAGCTCGGGGCGGGTAGTCTGTGGATAGCAAAAGTTAAAGCACATGAAGAATGTCGCAGCAGTCACCCTGGCATCCAAAATCGCCGAGAACTGTGAGCCCTGATGTACCCGCTCACTCATCACTTCTGATCACATAACATTTTAGGAGAGGGGTTCGGGGGCTGGGAGATGTATAAGGGGTCTAACCGGGCCCATAATTCATACATTTCATACTTTTGGTATAAATGGAGGACTAGGCATGGCAGACTGTTAAGCTTCGAAGTTATGTTTGCGTCCGACAGCGCTTTGTTAATGCAGTTTCCTCATACAGACAATAGTCTACGGTTTCGTTGACTGAGCTTCTGAGTTTGTGCCATGGTGGAGCCCCGTGGGCTGCTGAAATATCTTATGTAATAATTCTACGTGTGTATAGCCAACCTATCGTGCCCAACTGCTTCCATCAACTAAAAACCACATTTCTGGTGGCGACTGTTGGCCTTGGCTACTCCAGCATATGCATTTACTACATTCTGGTACTTGATTAATTCATAATATTTAACGGCCTTAAAGGTTTCCCCTTTGTTTATTTATAGGAATGTTTATGAGAAGGGACGGATTCGAGAACTTGGTAACTACTGACAAGATTGATGGAAAGAGAGCAAGAGAAAGGCAAACAGATACATTCTAAATATTAGGATGGCTTGGCCACACGGATGAGGGCGAAACAAAAACATGGACCTGATCCGTGATTCTGGTGATCGTGTGATACGACTTAACATGACAGCCCGCGATTACCGACGTGGCACAGGATATTGGTTAAGTGGTATTGGAGCACAGAATAACCAGACCTACAGACCGGCGAGCTACCTGCACCACCACCACCACCACCACCACCACCACCACCACCACCACCACCACCACCACCACCACCACCACCACCACCACCACCACCGCCACCACCACCACCACCACCACCACCACCACGATCAGTCACAGAACAATAGCAGTAATGTAGCGTTAGAATCAGCAGCAGAGGGGTGCTAGTAATGGTGGTAGTAGTAGCAACAGCGGCGGTGGTGGTGGTGGTGGTAGTAGTATTAGTTAGCATTGTTGTTGTTAAGTAGCAGCGAAATTATTAGGAGTAGCAGCTGTTGCTGATGTTATAGCAACAGCAACATTCGTTGTAAATGTTGCTACTACTGGCGTTTAGGTGTAGCAGCATGGTTATGGAGAGAATCAGTGGTTGTTGTTCTAGCAGCAGGAGCATTAGTAGTGGCGTAGTAGTGGTTGTAGTAGCAGTAGAAGCAGCAGTAGCAGTAGCAGTAGCAGCAGCAGCAGCAGTAGCAGTAGCAGCAGCATTAGCAGCAGTAAGAGTAGTACCATTGCTACTGGACGGTCGGCTCCCTGATAACACTGTCGAAACCAACGCAAGGCGCATAGCCCGCAGCTGAGATCGAACCCGGCATCACGGCATTACGAAGCGTTCACATCGACTTAGCCACAGAGCCGAATATAGCCACACAGTAAAGTCATATTGAGGAACCACAGAACGGTTACAAACCTGTAGTCCAGTGCCCATGGCGTTGGATGAATTAAACTGCGAATGACTGACGTTAAACGGCCACCATGACCGCACAATGAGTGACTTGCACCCAGTGACACAAAATACCACTATTTGAATGACAATCCCCATGCACAAGTGCGCGCTTTCAAATAATCCAAACGGAAAAAAAAGCTTCAGCGACTTACCCACTTACTACCATGATCACAGAGTAACCAGGCATAACCATCGGCTGATCACATAACATACGATCATGGTAGACTGACTGACTGACTTTCTACCCCACCAGGGCATCACACAAGCGATAAACACCCGATGACACAATGTGCCACCATGTGGGTTAGGATCACCGTGGAGAGGTCCGTTCAACCTTTAGGCCATATTTATGGCAGGCTATATTGCGGCCCCTGGCAAGAGCCAGAGTAGGGCTTTAAATAACGAAAAGGACGCAAAAAATAGTCAGTGGGTTAAGTTAACCACTAAATACAAATGCTATGAAACTGACAAGTTACCTTTCAGATATGCAGTATATAGAACTTGGCAAAGGCGACAAACAACCGGCATATCTTCAGCGAATGTTTTACCAAGAAATAACTTTCATAGAATCTAAAAAAAAATTAATTTAAATATCTATATGCACTTGACACAAAAATAAGGCCTTATCAAAATACCCAGTTTCTATCTCATGTCCAGTTGTCTCGCGGAGCAGAAAGTGACGTTTAGAGTTCTTTTCCCTAGAAATGCCAAAAAACACTGACAGTTGAATTTCCTTGCACACAGAGTTTGTTTGATTCAAGGCAACATTTGGCCCAAACTTCTCATTGCTTGAACTGTTTGTCCTTCTGTCCGCTCCCATTTCACTGTGGCGGACTCTCTTCTTGGCGTTTTTCTTTGACCTCCCAAAGTTAGCATTCAAAACATCTGACGAATGACACTTTGTTCAGATTGGACAAACAAATATCGCAATGTTAAATGCTGCATTTTCTCATTTTTTTGTTACACCATCACATAGGGCTGTTAATCTATTGATCCACTCGGTTCCACCCTTTGCAACATCCTGGATAACGTGGATAAAATTCTAGTCCAGCACCTCTGACTTCTCTCATCCAAGTTCATTTTAGGGTTTCTCTTTAGGGTCCTAGTTTCATCAATTAATTTGTTGAGCATTTCAACACATGTCTAGTGATTGTCTGTCCACTTCTATTCAACAAACGTTCAGTAAATTACCATCTTCTTGTCTCACACCTGTTGCTGCCAGCGTTCACTGTATGTCACAGCATTTAAGTACAAAGATAATTGGTGTCTTCTTCACAATGTATGTTAGTTACATGGTACCACTGTTGTCTTTTGGCCACACCAGGTCGGGATGGTCCAGTCACGACCGGCTCCAGCTGACGGGCCGTGCTGCTGACGTCACCAGGTCGGGCTACCTATGTGTTAAAGCAGCAGTTCTCACACTAGGTGCTGAGGCACCCCGAAGTGCCGTGAGCGTGTGTCAGGGGTGCCGTGGCAATAATTAAGAAAAGTCGGCTAAAAATTATGAAATTTTAAAAGAAGGCATGCAGAAACTTAAAAGTTAAAATTTAAATTGTCTTTCCTCGCTGCTGTTGAAAATAGTTTATCTATTGTTTGGGAACCGCTGCGTTAACGCATAGTTGGCCCGACCCTGTGACGTCAGCAACACTCCTGTCAACTGGAGTGGGTCGTGGTCAAGTCTCTCTCATCTAAGCTTGTTTCTCCCTCGGTTGCTTTCGGTGATGTTTCTCCCACTCATGTTTCACTTTCTGTTTCTCCCTCGGTTGCTTTCAGTCAACTGGAGTGGGTCGTGGTCAAGTCTCTCTCATCTAAGCTTGTTTCTCCCTCTGTCGCCACTCATGTTTCTCTTTCGGTCATGTTTCTCCCCCACTCATGTTTCACTTTCTGTTTATCTTTTCTCCCCCTTCGGTTTTGCTTCGATTGCAGTGATGTTTCTCCCACTCATGTTTCACTTTCTGTTTCTCCCTCGGTTGCTTTCAGTGATGTTTCTCCCACTCATGTTTCACTTTCTGTTTCTCCCTCGGTTGCTTTCAGTGATGTTTCTCCCACTCATGTTTCACTTTCTGTTTCTCCCTCGGTTGCTTTCAGTGATGTTTCTCCCACTCATGTTTCACTTTCTGTTTCTCCCTCGGTTGCTTTCAGTGATGTTTCTCCCACTCATGTTTTCACTTTCTTTCACTTTCTGTTTCTCCCTCGTTTCACTTTCTGTTTGCTTTCAGTGATGTTTTCTCCCACTCATGTTTCACTTTCTGTTTCTCCCTCGGTTGCTTTCAGTGATGTTTCTCCCACTCATGTTTCACTTTCTGTTTCTCCCTCGGTTGCTTTCAGTGATGTTTCTCCCACTCATGTTTCACTTTCTGTTTCTCCCTCGGTTGCTTTCAGTGATGTTTCTCCCACTCATGTTTCACTTTCTGTT
>CAJHNH020004502.1:937862-949028 GCA_905116865.2 Candidula unifasciata
ATGGAGAGAGAGACAGAGGGAGACAAAGGGAGACAGAGGAAGACAGAGGGAGACAGAGAGAGACAGAGAGAGACAGAGGGAGACAGAGAGAGACAGAGAGAGAGAGAGAAAGAGGGAGACAGAGAGAGACAGAGAGAGACTGGGCGACAGAGAGAGACAGAGGGAGACAGAGGGAGACTGGGAGACAGAGAGAGAGAGACAGAGGGAGACAGAGAGAGACTGGGAGACAGAGAGAGACAGAGGGAGACAGAGAGAGACAGAGAGAGACAGAGAGAGACAGAGAGAGACAGAGGTAGACAGAGAGAGACAGAGAGAGACTGGGAGACAGAGAGAGACAGAGGGAGACAGAGAGAGACAGAGAGAGACAAAGAGAGACAGAGAGAGACAGAGAGAGACAGAGAGAGACAGAGAGAGACAGAGGGAGACAGAGAGACAGAGAGAGACAGATGGAGACAGAGAGAGACAGAGGGAGACAGAGAGAGACAGAGAGACAGAGAGAGACAGAGGGAGACATAGAGAGACTGAGAGAGACAGAGGGAGACAGAGAGAGACAGAGAGAGACTGGGAGACAGAGGGAGACAGAGAGAGACAGAGGGAGACAGGGAGACTGGGAGACAGAGAGAGACAGAGGGAGACAGAGAGAGACAGAGGGAGACAGAGAGAGAGACAGAGGGAGACAGAGACAGAGGGAGACAGAGGGAGACTGGGAGACAGAGAGAGGCAGAGGGAGACAGAGAGACTGGGAGACAGAGAGAGACAGAGGAAGACAGAGAGAGACAGAGAGAGACAGAGGGAGACAGAGAGAGACAGAGGGAGACAGAGACAGAGTGAGACAGAGGGAGACTGGGAGACAGAGAGAGGCAGAGGGAGACAGAGAGAGACAGAGAGACAGAGAGAGACAGAGAGAGACAGAGAGAGACAGAGAGAGAGACAGAGAGAGACAGAGAGAGACAGAGAGAGACTGGTAGAAACATAGAGAGACAGAGGGAGACAGAGAGAGACAGAGAGAGACTGGGAGACAGAGGGAGACAGAGAGAGACAGAGAGAGACAGAGAGAGACAGAGAGAGACAGAGAGAGAGACAGAGAGAGACAGAGACAGAGACAGAGGGAGACAGAGAGAGACAGAGAGAGACAGAGAGAGACACATTGACGGAAAGACAGAGAGAGACAGAGAGAGAGTCAGAGAGAGAAGAGAAACAGAGAGACACATTGACAGAAAGACAGAGAGAAAGACAGAGAGAGAGACTGGGAGACAGAGAGAGACAGATGGAGACAGAGAGAGACAGAGAGAGACAGAGAGAGAGAGAGACAGAGGAAGACAGAGAGAGACAGAGAGAGACAGAGAGAGAAGAGAAGCAGAGAGACACATTGACAGAAAGACAGAGAGAGAGACAGAGAGAGACATAGAGAGAGAGAGAGAGAGAGAGAGAGAGAGAGAGAGAGAGAGAGAAGAGAGAGAGAGAGAGAGAGAAAGAGAGAGAGAGATAATGTTGGACAGTTTTTGTGCATGGAAGATATCTGCCATAATTTATTGAAAGTACACGAGACAGAAGGTTGGGGATAGATATGACTATCAGCAACACAAGGTGAGTCTGTGTCAGAACTGACTGAACGTACAGGAGACAGAAGGTTGTGATTAGATATACTACCATGAAGGTGGCATCATTAGTCTGCGCAATCACCATGAAGTTCGCATCATTAGTCAGGGAAATCACCATGAGGGTGATATCATTAGTGATAGAAATCACCATGAGGTTTACATTATTAGTCAGAAACATAACTATAAATGTTAACTATAAATAACTATAAATGTTATGAGACAAATCTCTGTGAAAGTAATATGATTTGAGAAATCACCATGAAGTTCGCATCATTAGTCAGGGAAATCACCATGAGGGTGATATCATTAGTGATAGAAATCACCATGAGGTTTACATTATTAGTCATAAACATAACTATAAATGTTAACTAGAAATAACTATAAATGTTATGAGACAAATCTCTGTGAAAGTAATATGATTTGAGAAATCACCATGAAGTTCGCATCATTAGTCAGGGTGATATCATTAGTGATAGAAATCACCATGAGGTTTACATCATTAGTCAGAGTAAATCTCATGAGGAGATGTTTTAAATCTGATATCATCATAGTGGTGATGTTTTTGTCGAAGATGTTACCATAGCTACAACCTTAGTGGGGCCTTAACATCTTTATGTCGCTTAGAGTGGCTTCAAATGTTATAACTGAAGGGACACAATTGCTCACCTGGCCTGAGTCCATGTGGAAGAACCCGTGTGGCGGTGGATGAGTCGGTAGCGCTGGTCATTGTCCGGGCAACTTCGCGAGCTGTAGGTACAGGCCGGAGCGGTTTGACACCTGCAAAAGTGGAGACCGAAATCACATTTAAATAAAAGTACCAGGTTTTTTAGGCAGCGTCTGTGGCTTGGGGGTTGAAAACGCGCTTCGGAATGCCGGTTTGGCGGGTTCGATCCCAGGTGCAGACGGTTTGTATGGACGAACCATTTGGAGATTTGGCTGCTGCCGCATAATATATAGTTTTTATAAAGATGCACGAATTTAAATAAGTCTGTATATTTCTGGCTTGAATGTGCAGAGAGAGAGAGAGAGAGAGAGAGAGAGAGAGAGAGAGAGAGAGAGAGAGAGAGAGAGAGAGAGCGAGAGAGAGAGAGAGAGAATGTAGAGATAAAAATATTATGTGCAGTTTCATGTGATAAAAGGACACACACATATATCAAAGTGTCAAATAACAACAGAAACTGTCACCAACAACTGGTAATTTAGTGTCCAGATATCAGTGTGATGATTGACACTGTTTTATCTTGATGATATCTGCTAGTTTTGGTCTCATGTTCGACAAGGCACAAACGGAGATCACTCTCCACATCAAGCTAGCAGCACTGTTTTGTTTTCACGACTGTTAAAGCTGAAAATCTGGATTATTGCAAGCACAAATGAACTCAGTTTCATAATTGCTTCACATCCCCCTACCCCTTCCCTTTTTAGTACGTTTTCACGCACCCTGGAAGGAAACATGGTGCCTGCCTCCAGGTTAGAGACATCTGTCTAGTATGTGAACATGGGGACTGTGCCTGCCTCCTGGTTAGAGACATCTGTCTAGTATGTGAACATGGGGACTGTGCCTGCCTCCAGGTTAGAGACATCTGTCTAGTATGTGAACACGGGGACTGTGCCTGCCTCCAGGTTAGAGACATCTGTCTAGTATGTGAACATGGGGACTGTGCCTGCCTCCAGGTTAGAGACATCTGTCTAGTATGTGAACATGGTGCCTGCCTCCAGGTTAGAGACATCTGTCTAGTATGTGAACATGGGGACTGTGCCTGCCCCCAGGTTAAAGACATCTGTCTAGTATGTGAACATGGGGACTGTGCCTGCCTCCAGGTTAGAGACATCTGTCTAGTATGTGAACATGGTGCCTGCCTCCAGGTTAGAGACATCTGTCTAGTATATGAACATGGGGACTGTGCCTGCCTCCAGGTTAGAGACATCTGTCTAGTATGTGAACATGGGGACTGTGCCTGCCTCCAGGTTAGAGACATCTGTCTAGTATGTGAACATGGTGCCTGCCTCCAGGTTAGAGACATCTGTCTAGTATGTGAACATGGGGACTGTGCCTGCCTCCAGGTTAGAGACATCTGTCTAGTATGTGAACATGGTGCCTGCCTCCAGGTTAGAGACATCTGTCTAGTATGTGAACATGGTGCCTGCCTCCAGGTTAGAGACATCTGTCTAGTATGTGTACATGGTGCCTGCCTCCAGGTTAGAGACATCTGTCTAGTATGTGAACATGGGGACTGTGCCTGCCTCCATGTTAGAGACATCTGTCTAGTATGTGAACATGGTGCCTGCCTCCAGGTTAGAGACATCTGTCTAGTATGTGAACATGGTGTCTGCCTCCAGGTTAGAGACATCTGTCTAGTATGTGAACATGGTGCCTGCCTCCAGGTTAGAGACATCTGTCTAGCATGTGAACATGGGGACTGTGCCTGCCTCCAGGTTAGAGACACCCGTCTACCTATGTGACAACTTTCTCTACGAAGTCACACGTTTCTAAACATCAGCTAACTAAGATGTCGATCACGACCTCTCAAAAATTCCTTTGCTGGTTTACAAGGGCAGTTTTCTTTTGAGTGAGTTCAACCCCATCAGGACCGCACTAAGAGCGACCAACACCCGGTGACACAAAGTGCCACCTTTGGGATGCGAGTCCCCTGGTTACCAGTCCAAGAAACCCCGTGCAGCCGTTAAGTTATATTAGGGCCCCCAAGTACACCACCGGTGAGGTTTTAAAGTAACGAAAAATTGCGTCCCATACTCGGATCGTGGGTGTTTGTGTGCATTCTAATTAAACTGTTAACACTTCCCATGCTGCAAGCACTACACGGTTTAGATTTCAAATTGCCAATAATAATTAATAAAATCGTCACATTGGCGGCTAAGTGTATGTGCATTTCTTTAAATTATTGCCGCAGTTAAAAAATGTAAATTTTCTCTTGAGTCAAATACCTTTGAATATTTTATTCCTCTTACATCTCTTACATTAATGTACAAAAAGAATTACATTTCTTTGATATCTCCCTTGAAACGTAGAGTGTAAGATAGGGGCGTGGGAGGAAGTTGTTGCTTTATCGGTCAGATCTGAGGGACTACCAACATGCCGAAACTGTAACCCCGTCTCATTCCGCGTCACTGCCGCATCACCACCAAATAGGTGCTAAGCTGATAGTAGCGCTAACTATGTGAGGAAAAGATGTCGAAAGCTCCTACAGCTACACCTCGACCCGTCACTCAGGGGCCAGCCCACTTACTGAAATTCTGAGAAGAGACAAAACAGAGAATCGCCGATCATACACTGAAATGGGATATGGACTGGTTGAGGACATGAGGGCGTCCAAGAGAAACTTAAAGACAGAAGGCTCATATTTTGTCCGCTTCTCTATGGAGTTTCTACTACACATACGACCACGGTTGAGACTAAGGTGAGGGAGGGGACGGGAGAATAAAACTTTCTTTCCCTAACGCACACAGGACAGGCAAATCTAGTATAATATAATTTGTGTGATTTTGAACATTCTTTATAATTTTTTTTAAACTAAAAATCAAACTAGAGTTTTAATAAATTATCTGTATATTTAAAAGAAGTATACATTTGAAAGTGTTCTGAGATTAGCTGGCTCAATTAAAAATAGTAGGGCCTCAGGGTTTTATATAGCTTGGGGCCTCGTCCGGCCCGGGTACGGATAAATACAAGTTGTGGTATAATTATTTTGTGATGTGCTCCGATGTAAAACTGTGATTGTCAGCTGATCTTCTCGATAGGTTGTACACCCATTATTATTATTTATAGGTTAACGACCTGTGTCGAAACATTCTACTGTGCATGGCTTTCTTGGGAGGTCGTGTAGGCTCCGTGAACGCCAGCCTGATTCTTACCTGCGCAGGTGTTCCTTCTCATTATTAACCACATGTGATGCTACATTCAGACATGGCTTCCTGGCAAGCTTGTGTTGCATTTCCTTGTCTATTCATTACAAACGCCTGCAGATAGTTGTGAAGTTACTGTGCAGTTTGATAGGGGACAAGCAAATGACACTTTTTTCCATGCAAAAATTTGTGTCGGATTCAAAGCAAATGTTTTCACATTGTGTTTTAGATAATAGGGAAATAATTTCTTTGTTTGTTTGTTTTTGTTTGTTTCTTTCTTTCTTTCTTTCTTCTTCTTTTTTTCTTCTTCTTTCTTCTTTTCTTCTTCTTCTTCTTCTTCTTCTTCTTCTTCTTCTTCTTCTTCTTCTTCTTCTTCTTCTTCTTCTTCTTCTTCTTCTTCTTCTTCTTCTTCTTCTTCTTCTCCTTCTTCTTCTTCTGCTGCTGCTGCTGCTAATGCCTCCTTTCTTCTTCCCTCTTCCACCATTTACCTCGGCGAAGTGTTGGTTGAAAAAGGAAAAAAAAACGGGGGGGGGGGGGGGGGGGGGGGGGTGAGGGTGTGGGGGGTGGGTGGAGGTATCTCAGTTGCATTATTATAGAACGTCCATTACATAATAAAGAAACACACAAATGGACCCCTCCTTAACCAATATACAATTCCACGTTATTCTAGATGCTTCTCAACTCTTTTATACAGCTAGGTAGTAGTAGTAGATTTTACCCCACTATGACATCACACAAGCGATAAAAACCCGATGACACAAAGTGCCACCATGTGGATGAGGATCACCCGTGGAGAGGTCCCGGAAACCGCGTTCAGCCGTTGGACCATATTTATTGCCTGGCTATATTGCGGCCCCTGGCAATAGCCAGAGTGGGGCTTCCCACTAGGAGATGACTAGTTTATTATACACTTAGGTCTATTTGCTACATATTATAGTGGCCATTTCCCAGTCTGAGTATATGTTGCGAAAAGATTCGCACAGAAAGAGTTACAGTTGAGCTTTAAGCTTTCATAAACGAGAACAACGATCAACTGTGTGTTGTGTACTGAAATTTCCAGCGGTTGTAAGCGAATCGATTTATCCACGAACAACATGACACAGTTGCCGCCAGCACGAAGAAAGAGATGTGTGATACAAACGGGCAATCTGTCTCCCTTTGTTTGGCACCGCAGGAAACATATTTGCACTGGGTATTGATCGACACTCACAGAACGGGACTGGGTGGCCAGGTAGGTGACACTGTTGAAGAAGTACTGATACACACACATAGAACTAATCCTCCCTTTAGGTTTCGTGGCCCCAATTTGGATGGGAAAAGAATAGACCCACAGTCTCCAACATGCATGTCCTAAAGGTCGACCTAAAAGGGGGGGGGGGGGGGTGTTCCCTTTGAAGTCGAAGCGTGTCTGCCTGAGAGGTTAACAACCAATAGTCTGCTTACAAAAAATCTAGATCTATACAATGGACATGGATGCGACACTTAGGTTCTGAAACACGACCATTTCAGAAGTGGATGAACAAACAAAAGTGGAGTTTAAGACGGTGAAGGAAAAGAAGAAGAAGAAGAAGAAGAAGAAGAAGAAGAAGAAGAAGAAGAAGAAGAAGAAGAAGAAGAAGAAGAAGAAGAAGAAGAAGAAGAAGAAGAAGAAGAAGAAGAAGAAGAAGAAAAGGAAGAAGAAGAAGTGTAGGCTCTGAAACTGTATACACGTGTTTGTGCGTGTGTCTTCCTGCGTGCGTGCGTGCATGCGTGCGAGCACCTTTAGAGAAGTCTTTCACAAACAGAGAACAGACTTTCAGGACCATTATTTTCACTGCATGGGTTTAATATGCTTCTTCTCAGACTGTCAGCTTTTGACCATATCTTCAATAATTCTCTTCTTTATCCCTATTCTCTTTCCTTCCATCCCTCCCCTCCCCCACATTTGGTTCCGTCCGACACGTGCACGTGATCCTGTCGCACACATTCACCTGAGTGTCTGTATTCATCCACAACCGTCTCGCATTCCAAGAAGGTCGATGATTGGTCAAGTCCTGCTTGCACACATCTCAAGAAGGTCGATGATTGGTCAAGTCCTGCTTGCTCACATCTCTAGAAGGTTGATGATTGGTCAAGTCCTGCTTGCACACAACTCAAGAAGGTCGATGATTGGTCAAGTCATGCTTGCTCACATCTCTAGAAGGTCGATGATTGGTCAAGTCCTGCTTGCTCACATCTCTAGAAGGTCGATGATTGGTCATGTCCTGCTTGCACACATCTCAAGAAGGTCGATGATTGGTCATGTCCTGCTTGCACACAACTCAAGAAGGTTGATGATTGGTCAAGTCCTGCTTGCACACAACTCAAGAAGGTCGATGATTGGTCAAGTCCTGCTTGCTCACATCTCTAGAAGGTCGATGATTGGTCAAGTCCTGCTTGCTCACATCTCAAGAAGGTCGATGATTGGTCAAGTCCTGCTTGCTCACATCTCTAGAAGGTCGATGATTGGTCATGTCCTGCTTGCACACATCTCAAGAAGGTCGATGATTGGTCAAGTCCTGCTTGCTCACATCTCTAGAAGGTTGATGATTGGTCAAGTCCTGCTTGCACACAACTCTAGAAGGTCGATGATTGGTCAAGTCCTGCTTGCACACAACTCAAGAAGGTCGATGATTGGTCAATTTTTGCTTGCACACAACTCAAGAAGGTCGATGATTGGTCAATTTTTGCTTGCACACATCTCTAGAAGGTCGATGATTGGTCAAGTCCTGCTTGCACACAACTCAAGAAGGTCGATGATTGGTCAAGTCCTGCTTGCTCACATCTCTAGATTGTAGCAGAGACCGACATTCCTTGGACAGCCAAAAAGAGCCATTCGGATGTTTTAAAATAAGCCAGCGTTCGAAAACAACATATCACAAACATCAGAGACGGTAATAACTTATTGGTCATGTTATGAGAAGAAGGAAACTGGAACATGTTGTGACCACTGAAAAGATCTATGGAAAAGAGACAGAGGAAGACAACGACAGACGATTGTTGACAGCCTTTTATCGTGGCATGGAGGAGCGTCAATACACGAACTAGTGCACGCTGTTGAAGATCACCGGTTGCAGAGTGTCATGATCGCTCACGCCAGTCGACAAGGCACTTGATGTATGTTGACGAGAGGCCGACGTAGTAATAGAATCAATAGCATGCATGATTTTGTGAGTCGCGCCTTCGCAACATGGTTCGTGCACTGAGCTAACATGCTCTTAGCGCGATCTAAACAAATATATGCCCAGATACAAATCGATAATATCTACAAAAAATGTAGATAATTCTAAATTGAAGGAAATCGATCATTTATTAAAAGTGCAACTTACCTTAAATCACGTGACTATCCGATGCAAAAAAAAGAAATACTTAAGATGGCACAACGAAACAATACATTTATTACCAATAATAAGGATGCAGAAATAAAGATATTACAGTAAATATCAAATATTGTAGCTGTGGTAAATAATAACTTTACAAAAGTAAAAGGGATAGAATAGGATAAAATTGTAAACACAGACCTTCGCAAGATGGCCGATCCGTGTAAGAGATTTAACGTTAGGAGAAAACTAGTTCGATTATAGAGCTGTCCTGGTGGAAGTCTTGGACCGGAGTCGTCGAGGTTTGATGACTCACGCACGCGCGTGCGTTCTACGGACTCCGTGTGTGAGCATGTGGTGACGAGAGAGAGAGAGAGAGAGAGAGAGAGAGAGAGAGAGAGAGAGAGAGAGAGAGGGGTATGGGAGGGGGAGGGGAGGAGTATTCGATCGCTCTGCGAGCTATATCCCGAATGTCTATGGCGTTGATGTAAGTATAGAGACAAGAGAGAGTCGTGTGGCGACGGACGGAGGAAGGAGGAGACAGAGACAGGGAGGGTCGTGGGGCGACGGACGGAGGAAGGAGGAGACAGAGACAGGGAGGGTCGTGGGGCGACGGACGGAGGAAGGAGGAGACAGAGGGAGGGAGAGAAAGAGAGAGAGAGAGAGAGAGAGAGAGAGAGAGAGAGAGAGGAGAGACTTTTGCGGATCAAATGGCTCAATTAGGGGATCAGGAGAGTTTAAAAAAAACGAGAGGCAGACATAAGAGGGTGTGAGGATGGAAAAGAGAGGGGAGAGGGGTGTGAGAGCAAGAGAAAGTGAGAGTGGGAGAAAAGAGATCAGAAACGAGTAAATAGAAAGAAAAAAAGAAGCAAACAGATATGGCCAAACGCAAAGAGACAGACAGACAGGAGCCGGTCATGATTTGTCTTGCGTTGGTTTCGACAATGGCACCGATAGCTGATAGTTCAGGGGCAATGGCAAACTATTGAACGTAAAATTTGCCTAGAGAAACCATAAAAGTCAAATAATGCTAAAGCTGGTTCTGCAACGTCCTGTAAAGGATACGCAAATAACATATTGTGAGAGACTTATATATTTTTTTAACTGACTAATCGGAATAAGGTGGACGTTATGGATAGCCACCACCTGCTGCCTTTACTTTCCAGGACTTTACCTCGATACCAATTTTAGACCGTTTCTTCTTCTTAGTGTTTACCGTCTGGATTCTAAGGCGGAAACTTCAAGTTGTTCGTCCACCTTTGGACCTTAGTCTTGTTCCAGAACCTGAATGCCGCTTGCGCATCCTTTTTACAGAACTGTCTTACCCGTATGCAGACTATTGGTTCGTTGCCTCTCAGGCAGATGCGCTCTGACTTTGAAGAAGCCCACAGTTAGTGGACTCTTACGACATGCTTGTGTGTTATCATAGTCGACGTCATTGCACATAATACACTCCCATGTTGCCGCTGTCAACATCCAGTCCGCCAGTTTTAACACGTCAACATTCAGTCCGCCAGTGTCAGCATTCATTTTGCCACTCCCAACGCTGAATTAGCACTCACAGTATTTATTTAGTCACTCCCAATGTTCAGTTAGCCGCTCCCAATGTTCAGTCAGCCGCACCCAACACTGAGTCTGCCAGGGTCAGCATTTAGTTAACAACGCCCAGTATTCAATTAGTCACGCCCAATATTTAGTTTGCCACTCCCAACATTCAGTAAGTCGCTTCAAGTGTTCAGTTAGCCGCTCCCAACGTTCAGTTAGCCACACCCAACGTTCAGTTAGCCGCTCCCAATGTTCAGTTAGCCGTTCCCAATGTTCACTTAGCCGCTCCCAATGTTGGGTTAGCCACTCCCAATGTTCAGTTAGCCGCTCCCAATGTTCAGTTAGCCGCTCCCAACGTTCAGTTAGCCGCTCCCAATGTTCAGTTAGCCGCTCCCAATGTTCAGTTAGCCACGCCCAGTATTCAGTTAGTCCCGCCCAATATTCCGTTTGCCACTCCCGTCATTCAGTTTGCCACTTCCGGCACTCAGTTACCGAGTGTCAACATCCAGTTAACCTGTTCCAATCCTCATCTAGTCTGTCCTACTATTGATTGAGCTGGTCCCAGTATTCACTAGCCAGCAGTAACAGAATTCACTGGGCGATATTGTTAACATTCTACCCCACCGCAAACTTTAAAACATTGCAACAAGTATGAAGAAATCCTCGCCCAGAATTTATTCCCTTGACTTATTCATGTTAAAAGTTTTCAGAACATTTGCTGGGTTGGCTATCGTTGCTGGTTTTTCCATGACCGGCTCCAGCTGACGGGCCGTGCTGTCTGACGTCACCAGCGTCAGGCTAACGATGCGGTAACGCAG
>CAJHNH020004502.1:949045-959045 GCA_905116865.2 Candidula unifasciata
AACAAGAACTACTGCTAATAGCGTTAATAAAAAAAGTCCAGAGAATTTAAAAAACCCTATTCTCTTTTTGGGGATTATTCAAAAAAAGCCTGTTTTAAAAAACTCAAAACTTTGGGAAAATAGGGGGTTTTTTTCCCTCTTTCCATTGAAAACTGGGCCCTTAAAGCTCAGCATTTAAAAGTGAAAAACCCTAAATCCCTTTGAATACAAATGTTTTAGAGGGGTTTTCCAAGAAATATGGGTAAAGAAAAAACAAATGCATCAATATTCAGAACGAAGGGTTTTTTAAAAGACGATACAACATAGACAATAAAAATATTAAATGTGTCGGAATCTCGCAATGTTCTGCAAAGAACAAGTTACCGACTGACTGATCCGGCAAGCAAAATTTAGTCAAGAATATCAAGTTCTCAAGTGAACGCAGAAATACAACAGATCTGAAGATTATTAATGGAAAATAACTTCACTTAATTGTGTGAAAGGACCGAAGTGGTGTAGCGGGTAGGCGCTCATTTGCGAATCGCAAGGTCGCGGGTCGGGTTCCGGACGGAGCCCAACTTAAAAAAAAAAATGACTATAGCTCCCATGTCGACCCTGCCTTAAAAAGGTACAGGTACAGTCCTCGAAAGTAAAGGCGGCCGATGTCATGCTGACTGCATCACCCCCTATAAAATATAGGTATATCCCTAAATGCCCAATACGCATACAAAAAGATCCGTTTCTTGTGTGAAATAAAGAAAGCCAAAAATGATGGTGTGTTTGGCTTGAGTTTTATACTCTACTCTGGGATAACGGGTAGAAGAAGCAGAAAACACAGCAACTGTATTAGCAGGAGGTGGGGGGGGGAGGAGGAGTAGACGACGAAGAAGGAGGAGGAGGAGGAGGAGAAGAAGAGGAAGAAGAAGAACGAGGAGGAGGAGCAGCAGCAGCAGCAGCAGCAGAAGTTGTTGATGATGATGATGGTGAATGATGAGGGTGATAACGATGACAATTATGATGAAGCCATTAGGGTATACAACAAATATACTTCTTTGTAACACCTAAACCTACACAGACATCTATAGAACGTATAAGAAATTGAGACATCTGAAAGAATGCAACTCAGTCACCTTCTGTAGTAAACATTCTAACAATTCCCTCCGCCAAAATAATCTATACTTGTCAATATTGAACTATAATGACTATTTTAAATAAAAAATGAATTACATCATGACGTGTTAAGTTTTGTTGAAACTATTGTCAAAATACCTACTTTTCCATACCGAGACTAAAAAAAAAAAAAAAATCGATGAAAAGGCGTCAGGAGAAGAAGGCCGCGATACATCAGTTTCGACAGCAATCACATTTCGCGAATACAGTTGTTGTTTGGTTTCGCATTTTCTGCATTGAGCACCGCTAGACCATGGTACCGAGGGTATTGATTCATACTAATTGATCCTTCTGTACTATTAAAGGAAGAATGGTTTGGCCAGAGGTGCTGGCACCAGGAAAACATGAGAGACACAAAAAAGAAGGAATTGTACTTGGCATCTTTACAGCTTTTTTGGGCCGAGGGGAGAGGGGCTTGTGCAGGAGACTAAGCCTTGTTTAAGTGTTTAAAATAAAATAACTACAGAAATAATCATACTATTCAGCTGAATGGCAAAAACAATAAAAAACTTGAAATCGTAGAAATGTACTAACGAAACTTAAAAAGATAACTTCCATGCATGGTTGATTTTGAAAGAGGGATGGGGGTGTGGGTGGACCAGTTTACCCTGCTTACAAATTTTACAGACTAATCTGCACTCTTTTACTTCCCGACCACCTTTACTTCCGACGATTGTACGTGATACCTGCTTAGAGCTGGGTCGACCTAGGAGACAAGGTCATTCTTGAAAGAAGTCGGACTCCGTTCGGATTCGAACCCATGACATACAGATTCTCAAGCGAGCGTCTAGCCGCTACGCCACGGCATGTAGTGATGGCAGTGTTGGTACACAGAGATTGAATCAAGAAGGTGTCACGAAGAGAAGAAAGGGGGGGGGGGGAATAATAGATGCGTTTACCTATTAAGATGGCATTTTAATTGCCTGGGAATTATAGATAATAATTATGACCCACGTTGACAGGTCAGCATTAGATTACACTATCATCATCATTATCGTCATAAACTTTAGTATAAAAATCATCACCCTCATCATCTTTGCTATAATCAACATCATAATCTTTAGTACACTTATCAACCTCTTTAGTATAACTATCATTATCATCTTTGCTATAATCATCATCATTATCACCCTTAGTATAATGATCATCTTTAGTATAATCATTATCATAATCAATCTTTAGAATAATCATCATCTTATGCATAATCACCATCATCATCTTTAGTATAATCATCACCATCATCTTTAGTATAATAATTATCATTATCTTTGCTTTGATCATGATCATAATCTATGATTTAAGCATCAACATCTTTAGTATAATCATCATCATTTTTAGTGTAATCATTATCATCTTTGCTATAATCATCATCTTTAGTATAATCATCATCAACTTTAGTACCCTTATCGTCGTCATTATCTTTGTTATAATCATAATCATCATCATCATTACCATCATCCTTAATATAATCAATATCATCAGTTGCCGCAGCAGCAACATCATGTTATACCATTATGTGTCACACATGACTGGCTGTCTGTCACTATTAGGATTTAGCCTGTTCTATCATCTCGATACTGTGGATGGAATCCAGCCCAGCATCCTTTGCCTCTCACGTTAACGTTCATTTTAGGGGTTCTCGTTGATGTCCATTTTTCCTGTATTCATTTGTTCCTCAATTCAGTGCCTGTTTGATGATTATTTGCACGCCTTTTCTCGGAATGTCTCAAAAATATTCCGTCTTCTTTGTCTTGTCATTGTTGATACCGATGTTTGTCCAGACATTTGTTTTCTTTCTTCACCTTTCTTGAATTGTCAAGGCCCTTTGGGAACAAGCAACTGAATCAGTAGAGAAACAAGATTATTATGGCCTTGAAAGAATGAGGCACCTAGGTGTGACCGGAGTGTCTGGCTGGCTCACTACACTCAGAGGAAAGGCAAGACGGACATATAACCAGATCGTGACCGGTACCATCAGTAACGGAACTCTGCGCTGGCTGCTGAAGATAAGGACGGAGCATGCATGGGAATGCCCCGAGTGCTGTAATGTCAATTTTTGACTCAGCTCAACTCAACTCATCCTTTCTTGAATTCATTCTGTTTAATCTAATTTTCGTTCTGTACCTTTAGTAATTCTCTTATATGCACTGGTGTGATTTTAAACTGAAATATCATTAGAATTCAAAGTACGTAACTTGGATTTAAAATACATAATCAATAGATCCATATTTTGTTCAGGATTTTAAAAGCTTTTTTCCCTTGCCAGTGTGAGTCATAATTTCTTTCTTTGTGTTGTCTTTGACTATCAAAATTGCTACCTGCATAGTAAATTGTTTTGTTTCGTCAATCATTGTGTCTTTAATGTTACCTCTGCTTATTCTGTTATTGATATCGTTAAATGTTACGTGAATAAATTTTCGTAACTTATTTGTATCCGATGTTTGATGCTTTCTTTACTAATTCGTATATTGTCTAAACATATCATATCTGTTCTCATTGTGTAAAGGGGGAGGGAAAAGGGGAGTGGGTGGGGAGGATTGTGTAACTTATTAAGATATTTGACTGTTTTGTTCAGCCTTATTGTCTCTTTTTAGATATTTTCATCAATACAAGGTCATAATAATTATTTTAATTTCCAACGTGGCTTTCGGCAGAAACGAAATTAGGATTTGAAATATTTCCCTTGCATCCAATCAATAAATGTGAGTGGGAGACAATTCTTGTAATTTCCAAATCTTGAAGAAATGGTTTTAGACGTAATGGCTGTTGTGGATTTTTTATGGACGACAGACAAAGCACTGAAGTGTTAAAATAGGTTAAAGATGCAGTATATGCCTTATTTCATGACCATGTCTCCGTGAGTGATTATATATCAGATCAGAGATTTGTTTTCCAAGTTTACCTAATTCAAGACTGCATAATTCTCCTGTCTTGCAAGTTTTCTACCAATGTGATTTTGTGCGCATTAACAATCCAGTTTAAAGATCCTTCAACTCGTAATTGCATATATGCATTCATCCACTCACACATCCACTCGAATACTATTTCTTCCTTCTTTCAGTCCGGTCAAACAAGACATCATAAAAACAACCAACAAACCAACCAACGACAATTGGTAGCATTCCCTCTATCATTCAGTCAATCGGTCAATCAATCAATCAATCAATCAGTCAATTTATCTGTCTAGTCTATCTAATCTATTTAATCTATTTAATCTATCTAATTATCTATCTAATCTATCTAATTATCTATCTAATCTATCTAATTATCTATCTAATCTATCTAATTATCTAATCTATCTAATTATCTATCTAATCTATCTAATTATCTATCTAATCTATCTAATTATCTATCTAATCTATCTAATTATCTATCTAATCTATCTAATTATCTATCTAATCTATCTATCTATCTAATCTATCTATCTATCTATCTATCTATCTATCTATCTATCTATCTATCTATCTATCTATCTATCTATCTATCTATCTATCTATCTATCTATCTATCTATCTATCTATCTATCTATCTATCTATCTATCTATCTATCTATCTATCTATCTATCTATCTATCTATCTATCTATCTATCTATCTATCTATCCATCTATCCATCTATCCATCTATCTATCCATCTATCTATCTATCTATCTATCTATCTATCCATCCATCTATCTATCCATCCATCTATCTATCCATCTATCCATCTATCCATCTATCCATCTATCCATCTATCCATCTGTCCGTCCGTCTGTCTGTCTGTCTGTCTGTCTGTCTGTCTGTCTGTCTGTCTGTCTGTCTGTCTGTCTGTCTGTCTGTCTGTCTGTCTGTCTGTCTATCTATCTGTCTACCTATCTACCTGTCTACCTATCTACCTGTCTACCTGTCTATCTATCTATCTATATATCTATCTATCTATCTATCTATCTATCTATCTATCTATCTATCTATCTATCTATCTATCTATCTATCTATCTATCTATCTATCTATCTATCTATCTATCTATCTATCTATCTATCTATCTATCTATCTATCTATCTATCTATCTATCTATCTATCTATCTATCTATCTAATCTATCTATCTATCTATCTATCTATCTATCTATCTATATATCTATCTATCTATCTATCTATCTATATATCTATCTATCTATCTATCTATCTATATCTATCTATCTATCTATCTATCTATCTATCTATCTATCTATCTATCTAATCTATCTATCTATCTATCTATCTATCTATCTATCTATCTATCTATCTATCTATCTATCTATCTATCTATCTATCTATCTATCTATCTATCTATCTATCTATCTATCTATCTATCTATCTATCTATCTATCTATCTATCTATCTATCTATCTATCTATCTATCTATCTATCTATCTATCTATCTATCTATCTATCTATCTATCTATCTATCTATCTATCTATCTATCTATCTATCTATCTATCTATCTATCTATCTATCTATCTATCTATCTATCTATCTATCTATCTATCTATCTATCTATCTATCTATCTATCTATCTATCTATCTATCTATCTATCTATCTATCTATCTATCTATCTATCTATCTATCTATCTATCTATCTATCTATCTATCTAATCTATCTATCTATCTAATCTATCTATCTATCTATCTATCTATCTAATCTATCTATCTATCTAATCTATCTATCTATCTATCTATCTATCTATCTATCTATCTATCTATCTATCTATCTATCTATCTATCTATCTATCTATCTATCTATCTATCTATCTATCTATCTATCTATCTATCTATCTATCTATCTATCTATCTATCTATCTATCTATCTATCTATCTATCTATCTATCTATCTATCTATCTATCTATCTATCTATCTATCTATCTATCTATCTATCTATCTATCTATCTATCTATCTATCTATCTATCTATCTATCTATCTATCTATCTATCTATCTATCTATCTATCTATCTATCTATCTATCTATCTATCTATCTATCTATCTATCTATCTATCTATCTATCTATCTATCTAATCTGCCTGCCTGCCTGTAGATGAAAACCGAGAGATGGGTAGAGTGTTGAATCACTTCTGCCTATACTGTTGCAATTGGGTTGATCACTTGTCTCCTCTTATTCGTAATATATTTCTTCAATCCCGTACACCTCTGTCTTAGAATCTGTGAAATAGTTTCAGCCAATTACAATTCATGCCTCACAGGTTAACATAGAAAGAATAGTTTATTACAAACTTCACAAGAATCGAACTGTGAACCAGCTGCAAGATGAAGTGGCCTTAAAGTGAATATTATTGACAAAACAAGCCCTCGCTAAGAGTGTATTTCTAAACTCGAGATTAAGTTTGTATTATATCCTCCAGGTTATGTGTTCCCTCGTATGTGTGTCCTCCGTACACATAACTTAGATTCCGTCCAATCATTTCTTCTTCTCCTACTTCTTCTCTTCCACCAGCTGCCTCATCAAAATGTTGGGGTGCGGGGTGGGTCGTAAGGATTTTCTTTGAATTGGTTCTAGAACGTGGGAACTTATTCCAAAGCCAAGTTTAGCGAAGTATCATTGTACGTTCAAAGTAAACCTCTATACGTGGTTGTGTGTGTTTTAAAACAAAAGGGGGAAGCGTATTGATTAGTCCCTTTATATTTTTTTTTAGGTGACTGTAATAATGTATTTAGGAAAACAAAATGTGTAAACAAATACTTCAAAATACTTTGAAAATCATCTTCTTCACACGGTAGAGAAAGAAAAGGAAAGGGGGAGTAGGGAGGAGGGGGGAGTCCCGTTATAACTTCATTTTAGAGATAACTGACTCAGAAAGTATGCTGAGGAAGGTGACGGCAGGCATGCTTCATGCAGAGTGGCATGCTTCGCTTCTGGATCTTTTCTTCTGTATGCCTGTGTGTTGGGAAATGAACAGGCGGATAGACTGACTGGCTGTGTACAACCTGGTGGAGCATTGATGCTTGATGAAGCAGACGTGGTTAGCGCCTTGTGGGAGAACGTCTACAATTGGGAACAGAAAATTGATCATCAGTCTCTGATGAGAGTGATGCAGCGGGAAGTGAATCAGACTGCTCCTGACACCATTGGTATTGAAACTTTGTGCTGGCTGCTAAAGATTTCGACGGAGCCCCTATGGGAATGCCTCGAGTGCTGTGATGTCAGTTCTTGAATCAACTCAACTCTTGGAGAGATAATGGGGCTAAGCCCCCCCCCCCCCCCCACACACACACACACATACACAACTGTTTGGGGGCGACATTGGCCATTGAGCTCCAAGTTATGACACCTTTGAGCTAACAGATAAACTACTTTAGAAAGGTCACGTGACCTGGAGAGTTCCATTCATTTCAGTATCCCAGAGAATACACAGCCAACCCACGAAGAAAAGAAAAACACAGGAACAATATTAAACAGATATGACGGGAAAAATAATCAAGCATAATTATAAACTAATTTCCGAGCGCTAAATATCAGTTCATAAGACGAGCCCGGTGAAGATGATTTTCCGGAGAGCCACATAATGACACGGCCACTAAGCCTCTACACGTGATCAGCTAGCTCAAGGCATGTTGAGTCCAGTTCGATAATTCACAATTCTCCAATGCCTGTCAATGTGGGCTGTCCGGGAACCATTTGCCGCTGCTGGCGGTGATTTTGGACTCAGAAATCCGTATGGATATGGCCACTTAAGGACAATGGGCAGACTTACCTCGCTGTCTTCCGGCCAAGAAAACTCGGGAAGGTATTAGAACTGTTTGGAAGCAATTCCACCAGATCAAGGTGCTATATAGTCATTACAATTGACTAGCTTCAATCTTATTTTCTCATTTCAGTCAGAAAATCTGCTGCTAAAGATAAATAAAGTCTTAATATTATATGTGGCTATTTTTCGGTCTGAAATTAAAATGGGGAGTAGGAGAGGTAGATTGAAATAGAAAAAAAAGGGGGGGGGGAGACATGAATTAAGCAGAGAGTGTAGAAGGGAAAGAGACAGTAATGAATGATAGAGAGAGATACAGGAAGAGAGACATGAAAGAAGAAGACAGAGGGAGAAAAATACAAGAAAGAATAACAGATGGGTATAGATAGACAGTAAGAGAGGAGGAAAAGGTGAAGAGAGACAGAAACTAAGGAGGGGATGAGAGACAGAAAGAAAAAAAGAGAGGGAGACAGAGGTACATAAAGGAACGAGAAGGAGGAAGAGAGACAGAGGAAGTAGAGAGAGGTAGAAAGAGAGACAGGAAGATCGTAGAGAGAGGGAGAAAGACAATAAGGAAGTGGAGAGAGGGAGGAAGAGAGACAGGAAATAGAAAAGGAGGAATTGAGACAGAAAGAAATTAGAGAGAAGGAGGAAGAGAGACATGAAGCAAGTAGAGAGATAAAGAAGAGGGACAGGAAGGAAATAGAGGGAGGGAGGAAGAGTTACAGGAAGTAGAGAGAGGGAGAAAGTGAAACAAGAGGGACGGAGAAAGAGGAAAGAAGAATCAGGAAAGAGAGACAGGGAGGACAGTAATCGAGAGGGCGGAAGAGAGACAGGGACGAAGGAGAGCGAGACGGAAGAAGAGAGATGGGAGAAAGAGTGAAAGACTGACAGACGGACAGACGGACAGGCAGGTACATAAGTAGATATTCAGGCAGAAAGGCTTTTAATATTAAGTGTCTTCAACCATCAGCATGCGAAGGTTCAGGTGGCTGGGCCACACTTGGAATGTGGATTATCTTTGAGTCTCTAGGGACATCCTACACGGTGAATTGCATATGGGCTGAAGATGTCGGTGAGTCACTGTGGTGTTATCGGTTAGACTCTCGCCTGCGAAACCGAAGATTGTGGGTTCTGGTACTGTCTGAGCAGGCTTTTTTCTTCTTTAAAAACGACCTTGGCTGCCAGGTCGACCTTATCTCAGTGGGTACCAGATAAAGTCCTGAGAAGTAAAGGCGGCTGGTATGATGTTGACCACATAACCCAACGAGCGCCAATCGGTCTATAATATGTAAATCTAGCCCTATAAGCCCAATACACTTGAGGGGTGAAATGGGGTCCTTTACACGTTTTTTGAACACCTTTTAAAAGATGTCGAGGTTGGTCTGTACTGCGATATAAAGATGTGCGTAAGCGGGACAGGAATGATATATGTATTGAGGTAGTGTCTCAGCACTCAGAAGAAGCACAATGAATACTTGCAAAGACAACAGTGGTCCTGAAATCCTAGGCTCTAACTGTGGAAGATTTTTCTTAATGCGACTGGATCTGTCTAGTCATTGCCATACGCTGTGATCCCATTCCATTCTACCACGTTCAGACTGCTGTTGGCAGCGAGCCGCCAACAGTTTCCGGTTATATTTGGGGTCTGGTTAATTTGCGCCACTTCTGTGGCTAAGATTTTGGTATGTGCGCTAGCTCTGTGGCTCAGTGTTCTTCTCCTCAAAGACAGACCGCTCCTGCATTTTCAGTGTCCCAACGTGTTCCTAATATCCTTATCTTCCTGATTTTTTTCCTTGTGGATCTTCCTCCGTTTTTTAGCCAATCGCTGTGACGCCCATGCCTCCCTTACAGAAAATGCAACACAATCGTCTGGAAAGATGGAAACTTGCTAACGGCACCTTGAAGGTTTGAAGGTTTTGAACAACGGATCAACATCATAGCACACGAGTGTAACCCATAAGTGCTCCGTTCTTCTTCTAACTCAAGTCTGAGTCCGAAGAAGCTCAGCACAGTGCATAGGCTTTGTAGCACCGGCGATGATCCTGAAATACTTTGGGTAGATTTTTAAACTCAAAATTTTACCCGAGCAGCGCCGTTTAGCCTACTTTTTTAGATTTCCAATTGCCAAGG
>CAJHNH020004502.1:964045-981545 GCA_905116865.2 Candidula unifasciata
AAAGGCCGACCGTTAAGATTCAGCAGCAAGCTACTGGAAGTAACATTTGCACAGAAAATCCACAACAGACAAAAAATGCTGAAGTTAGTTCTTCAACGCCCTGTAAAGGAAACGCAACTAACTTTATACACGTACAGAAAAAGCTCTCTAGCTGGGGAGGGCAGCCACAATGAACAGCCCCCGTCCACAAACTAAACATTAGAAGAGATCCATGTGGTCTGCATGCAGTCGAACACTTGACAGCCAAGAACAAGTTTCAAGTCAGGAAATAGGAATCCTTGAGGGTGGACATTGTGGAAAGAAGATACGTGTGTGGTGTGATTACTCAAGTTAACAACTCAATCCAAGCCAGCGAAATAATAATGTATAGAGGCTTGGAAGTTGAATTTTTTGGGGGGTGTCAAACTCACCTTGGAGAAACATATGTGAGTGAAATTAAACCCCATTTGGACTGCAGACTTAGCGATTAACACCATGTGACACAAAGTGCAATGTGTCATTTCTGTTTAACCGTGGGGTTATATTAAACGCTTCCAGCGGTTACGGAGTAGTATCCTGATACCCAGCCGGGGTGGGACTGTACTGTCAAAATGTTTTGTCCATCTCGGGACACGGTTGATTTAAATATAAGCCTGGGTGTAGCACTAACAATTATTACTGCCATCTGTACAGGGGAGCTAGCATCATAATGCATATATTTCGTTTACATACCCAGTTATTACCCTAATGTATAGTGTCAGATATATGTTGCCATTATTCCAGACTGGATGTTTCCTAACAGTGAACCAGGAA
Source organism: Candidula unifasciata (assembly GCA_905116865.2). Lineage (NCBI taxonomy): Eukaryota > Metazoa > Mollusca > Gastropoda > Stylommatophora > Geomitridae > Candidula > Candidula unifasciata. Next base: position 964,838 of record CAJHNH020004502.1, read on the forward strand.
GTAGAGTTCGTTATTGGCTAGGTGCGTATAATCTATAGTGAGTAATCTGTTTTCTAAGCTTTGATAACAGACTACTTGAAAATGTAATCCTTTGTCAATTGTGGACTACTGTAGATACCGTTGCTGTGATATTATGGGATATTATCACACCTCAAACAAAGAGAGATAAGATAATTCTATAATAAACAATAAACGGGAGACTTAGTAAATAGCGGAGGATACAAAGAGATAGTTAATTAAAGTAGTTAACAAATAAATCAAGCTGCCCTGCCAAATAAATAGTCATGACAGTAACCAAGAGAAAGAAAGAGAGGGAGAGAAAAGAGAGAGAAAGAAAGAAAGAAAGAGAGAGAGAGAGAGAGAGAGAGAGAGAGAGAGCTAAGCAAGAAGAACAGAAGTTGGAAAGGCCAAACAAAGATCGGTTCTTTTCTGTTTAGTTTGGGCACATCCCATATTATAGGGGGGTTATGGTTAAGATTAGTTAGTAGTAGTCGCCATTCATTTAACACTTGCCCACACACACCATTTCCCCCCCCCCCCCACACCCATAATATGGGATGTCCATAAGTCTCGCGTGATGTGATCGCTAAACAGAAGAAAAAAAATCCAAGAGATCTAGAGATAGTTTTAGTAAGAAGAGGTGAATTAAGGAGGGACAGAGGGGGAAAGGGTGAGTGGGAGAACTTTAAATAAAATACGATATGATAGCGTGGATAATGAAATTTGACAGATAAATAGTCAAATAAAATAATGGAGAGGGGAAGGAGAAAAATATGAGAGATAAAGTGGTTGAGAAAGAGAGAAAGCGATTAAAAGATATGGAAAGAGAAGTGAAGAGAATAAGGAAAGTAAAATATGAAAGGGCAGTGTGATTTCTTAAGACTTAGGATTAGATGGTGGAGTTAATTATACTAGGAAGAAGTCGGCGTATGTGGTTTAGGGGTTGGAAACGCGGTTTGTTATGATGAGGTACGCGGTTCGATTCCAGCTGTGGGTGAGTAGGCAGTAGAACACTTTGCAAGGATTTCGGCAGTGGTATCGAGTGCCAACCGCTCAAGAGCTGTGACAAACTACTGAGTCTAATACATTTGCTTAGTAAAACCACAGACCGCCAACAAATGTTGGAATCGGTTCGCAACGTTTTGTAAACGATACACAACAATCGTTTAGAAAGAATGATCGGGGGTGGGGTATTAGGCAAAGGATATGAGAATAGAGGGAAGAACGTGCGGTACGGATGGGGGAGACAGAGAAAAGGGAGAAGTGTGGTGAAGAAGAAAGAAGAGTGGAAGATCATAAAGAGACAGAAAGATCGAAAAGAAAAGGGTAGCAGTGAATATAAAAAAACATAGTCATGGTGGTAAGATACAATTACCGTAAAAATCCATTAAAATTAACTGATGGCAATGTTGTTTAAAAATGACGGAGACTTAACAGCAGAGAATTTTCTAATATATTTTTTTTAAACATACATGTTTTTTTTTGTTAGGTTATTATCATGTCGTGTTTAAAACAGTAATCTTTATGGAGATTTTAATGGATAAGAAACTAACCCATCGACAAGACCTTAAGTGCCTAAACTCCAGTTTCCGATGCCCCGGATGGTAAATGATGCTCCCAGGAAGTAATGAACGAATGCTTTAATCATTGTGGCTTATGAACTATCTACTGTGAAATCGTCTAAGACGGACAGAGTTAAGACGTTGTTTCATTTACAAACCTGAAAATCTCTTACTTAATCCTGCTGTCTAGTCAAACAAACTGTCAACACCAGTTGTAACCCAGCAACCGAACGGCACCCAGTTTTCTTTCATAGTGGTTCATTAATTCATCCGGTTACTGTCTCGAACACTATCGTCTCTGCACAGGATATGGTGTAAACGGCATCTTGGAGTTGTCAGTCGCATTCCTTTGATGTCAGATACTTGGCTGTTGGCATTCTGAGTGCTTTCACGTGTTTCTGATCTTCTTATGTCAGTCATCACTTCACGGGAATGTGTAAGTACATGACCCTTGTCCCGCGGCTATGCGACGTAGGTGGGTATGTGACTGTCGCCCCGTACTTTTATACCAGATCCACACTCATTGTGTAATGTGGTCAGTGACGTTACTAACGCAGCTATCATTGTGCTTTGTCCTTTTGTTGTTGTTGTTGTTGTTCTTCTTCTTCTTCTTCTTCTTCTTTTTCTTCTACTTCTTCTTCTTCTTCTTCTTCTTGTTCACCGGCTGTAAACTCTAGGGGGAGGGGGGAAGGGGTGTGGGGGATGTTATGGCTGTTCATCTACTTCTGAATTGTAGTCTTGTTCCATAACCTGAGTTTTGCGTGCATATCCATTTCACAGCTCTAGCTTTTTTTTTTTTTTGTATGCAGACCGTTGATTCCTCGCCTCTCAGGCAGATAAACTCCGACTTCGAAATGAAAAACCCCGAATTAGTCGACTCATACGACATGACCGCTAGGGGGTAGTTGGCCTATTATTTTCTCGCAATGGAGCCCGGAACCCAGGTAGGGAACATTGTGTTCCAATGGCAGATACTTTGTAACATGGCTTTATCATTTGTTCTTATCCCAGGTCATGTTAACATGCCAGAGACTTTTTATTTTCCATCAGTCTGATCGAAACAAGCATAAGAATCCTCTTTGTGCCTTTCCTACTAAGCTGTATAAGTTGGTCTTCATTTATGTGAGGTTTTCTTGATGCCGACGTAAATAAACAGTTCTTCTGCTTTATTTTATTCAGCGGAGAGTACCAGTTTAACAAACACAAATATTGTGAGCCAAAAGTAGCCAGAATAATTACTACTAACCAAAAACCTGTATTTTTGGCTTCGAACCGGAATCCATGAAAAACTTTTACTGTGATTTATTTGCAGTTTTATGTCAGTGTGTGTCGTTCTGTCTTTTTACTTCTTGAGTGCCAATCAATACTTTGTATTATACATGTTTTGAATAGTCTCACCCTTGCTTGGTGCTCATTATATTTCTTCAACAGGTCTCTCTGACGTAGGTGGTACCAGGTCATTGGGTATTACATAATGAAATTCTCCCCAATGCAAAATAAAACACTTGAGACTAAATATCTTTGTCAACCAAACCAGTGATTTTTCTTCTTGTTATTGATAATTTAACAATGTTTTGCAGTCTCGATGGATCATCTAAACTCAACAAGATGTACATTGTTATAAATGTTTTGAACTGTTCATTTCTGAATCTTGTACTGCCCACAGCTCTTGCACTCTGGAAAATAAAATTGTTCTTTTGTCCCGTTGACAGTCTTGTTGACACTTTAATTTTCTTTTCTGTCGCACTCACAACAAATACTTTTGTTAATTAGATTTTGAGAAGTTCCTCGGAACTCTGATCAATACAGTTCATGTGGGATATTTATTTGAGTTGTAATTACGGTAAAAATATTTAGGGACATAGAGGCGTTAATACACAGGTAAAAGTTTGCACCAGGTGTCATTCAGCGGAGAGTATCATTTTACAAACACACATTTTGTGAGCCAAAAGTGGCCAGATTAATTACTGCTAACGTAAATCTGGGGCTGCGTGGTCTCCAGGCATGATGTCCGCCTCGAGTGCTAGAGGTTCTGGGTTCAATCCCCAGTAAGGGCTAGAATTTTTTCACGTGGACTTGGACTTCTAGTAATGTCCCCTGGTCTCTGGGTAGGGAAATCGGACGCCCGTGTGAATTGTTGTACAAAAATACCTTTTCAGTTGGAAATCGAAAAGAGTAGACTAACTGCGATGCCCGGAAATAAATTTGGTGTTAAAATCTACCTAAAGTATTTCAGGATCCTCGCCGGTGCTACACAGCCTGTGCACTGTGCTGAGCTTCTTCGGACTCAGACTTTATTTCGAACGTGTGCGGTGATGTTGATCTGTTGTTCAAATCTCAAATGAAAATCTGTATTTTTGGCTTCGAACCAGAATCCATGAAAACAGTTTATGTGATTTTTTTGCAGTTTCATTTCAGTCTGTGTTGTAGATTGGTTTCTGGTATAAATAAATATGGAATACCGTTTGCTCTGTTCACTTTTCTAGCCATAATTTTGATATTCTTTTACAAGGCTTGATTGATTTTATTACAGAGGATTACGAAAAAACAAAAACATTTCTGGTGTGGATATACAAAAGAATAGAAAGTGTTTCATGTTACTGATATTCTGAAGAGACTAGAAATGAAAAGAAGAAAAAAATTGTTGCTGCAGAAAAAAAAAAAAAGAGAGACAAGTGACAATTTCGACCATATTCAAAGACCATATCGTTGTTAAAATTGTACTTCAGTTATAAAGGATTCACTTATTTGCTTCATTTATGTAATTGTTACTGTAGTATGCACCTGACGAGATACAGCGAAATATACCAGGAAATAAATTGTGATATCTATTGTTTTTGTCTTCTTTGTTCAAATTTACGACGGGGAAACATTGCTTTGAATTTCATATTAAAAGTCGCGTTTCTTATATTATATCTAGAATCGTTTCTAATGTAATCGTTTGAAATAAAATTCTTATGTAATTAACAATCAATTGCTTTGAATAAATACTATTCTAATGTAATCTACAAATGATTAATTGGAAGAAGTTCAATTCTAATTTCTAATGTAATCAACTATAGGTTCCTTGGATGTAAACTAAAATGGACTGACTAAAAAAAATGCCATGCAAATGTCTTCTACAAACACAGTTTTTCCCTACCAGGTTATTTAATGCAAACTACTGCATGGTAATAAGAATTAACTCCACAGGGGAGCCTGTACAGCAGTGGTCTACCAATCATCAGTAGAAGTAATCTCTAATTATAATATAATAATAATAATCTCTAATAGCTAAAACCCATTCTTACACTCTGAACCGAAATGCTCATTTCAAATCACAAACATATCCGATATTCTTCTGACTTTCTGTTTCGGACACTGATTTCAGTTTCCCCATAAGAATTAGGCTTTTGTTACATATGGCTTAAGGATTTCCGCCCAGCTTTTGTCTGGGTGAAGGTAACACAGGGTCAGAACTGTTCTCTGAGAGGTATATGTAAATCGTATTCCTGTAGAATGGGTTTCACTGTTGTCTAACACTGCTCACATACAAGTGTGAACTAGTTGTCACTTTGAGTGTTGGATATAAGAGGTTTTAGCGTTTCAGGTGACTTCTACGTCTGTATCACCGGCTTAGGCGTTGCGAATACGATAGTAATGCCGGGGTCCCAGGTTCGATCCCAGCTGCAGGCGATTTGGAAGCAGATCGTCTTGCGTTGCTTTCGACAGTGGTATCGAGAGCTGGCCGTTTATGAAGCTATGGCAAACTTCCAAACGTAACATTTTCCTAGAAATATCGCAACAGCCCTATCAAATGCTGAGGTTGGTTCTGCAACATCCTGTAAAGGATGCGCAAATAACTTTTTTTAAAAGCAACTTCTACTCAAAACTGACTTTTCTAAGTTGAAGTAATTAGGGGTGATTTATGTTGAGGTAGCAGCCTTGTGGAGTTGAGGGAGGGGGAAAAGGTGGTGGGGTTGGGGGTTCTTTACTAATCTATAGGGAGCTTGAAACATTTCATGTGAGTGAGGGAGGGCGGGTCAAGGTGCCTAAGCCCAAATGTTTCCTTGCCGCTGGCACTATGATTGATTGAATATTACATAAGCTTTTTAAATACGTCGTGAGGATGATAATGATGATTGTGATTATTATAATAATATGCTGAATGGCAAATAGATATAATAAAATATTTAAAATAATATGAAATTGTTTTGTTTTGTTAGGTTATTATCATGTCGTGTTTAAAACAGTAATCTTTATGGAGATTTTAATTGATAAGAAACCAACCCATCGACAAGACCTTAAGTGCCTAAACTCCAGTTTCCGATGCCCCTGATGGTATATGATGCTCCCAGGAAGTAATGAACGAATGCTTTAATCATTGTGGCTTATGAACTATCTACTGTGAAATCGTCTAAGACGGACAGGGTTAAGACGTTGTTTCATTTACAAACCTGAAAATCTCTTACTTAATCGTGCTGTCTAGTCAAACAAGCTGTCACCACCAGTTGTAACCCAGCAACCGAACGGCACCCAGTTTTCTTTCATAGTGGTTCATTAATTCATCCGGTTACTGTCTCGAACACTATCGTCTCTGCACAGGATATGGTGTAAACGGCATCTTGGAGTTGTCAGTCGCATTCCTTTGATGTCAGATACTTGGCTGTTGGCATTCTGAGTGCTTTCACGTGTTTCTGATCTTCTTATGTCAGTCATCACTTCACGGGAATGTGTAAGTACATGACCCTTGTCCCGCGGCTATGCGACGTAGGTGGGTATGTGACTGTCGCCCCATACTTTTATACCAGATCCACACTCATTGTGTAATGTGGTCAGTGACGTTACTAACACAGTTATCATTGTACTTTGTCTTTTTGTTGTTGTTGTTGTTGTTGTTGTTGTTCTTCTTCTTCTTCTTCTTCTTCTTCTTCTTCTTCTTCTTCTTCTTCTTCACCGGCTGTAAACTCTAGGGGGAGGGGGGAAGGGGGTGTGTGGGGATGTTATGGCTGTTCTTCTACTTCTGAATTGTAGTCTTGTTCCATAACCTGAGTTTTGCGTGCATATCCATTTCACAGCTCTAGCTTTTTTTTTTTTTTATGCAGACCGTTGATTCCTCGCCTCTCAGGCAGATAAACTCCGACTTCGAAATGAAAAACCCCGAATTAGTCGACTCATACGACATGACCGCTAGGGGGTAGTTGGCCTATTATTTTCTCGCAATGGAGCCCGGAACCCAGGTAGGGAACATTGTGTTCCAATGGCAGATACTTTGTAACATGGCTTTATCATTTGTTCTTATGTCAGGTCATGTTAACATACCAGAGACTTTTTATTTTCCATCAGTCTGATCCAAACAAACATAAGAATCCTCTTTGTGCCTTTCCTACTAAGCTGTATAAGTAGGTCGTCATTTATGTAAGGTTTTCTTGATGCCGACGTAAATAAACAGTTCTTCTGCTTTATTTTATTCAGCGGTGAGTACCAGTTTAACAAACACAAATATTGTGAGCCAAAAGTAGCCAGAATAATTACTACTAACAAAAATCTGTATTTTTGGCTTCGAACCGGATTCCATGAAAAACTTTTACTGTAATTTATTTGCAGTTTTATGTCAATGTGTGTCGTTCTGTCTTTTTACTTCTTTCTATGAGTGCCAATCAATACTTTGTATTATACATGTTTTGAATAGTCTCACACTTGCTTGGTGCTCATTATATTTCTTCAACGGGTCTCTCTGACGTAGGTGGTACCAGGTCATTGGGTATTACATAATGAAATTCTCCCCAATGCAAAATAAAACACTTGAGACTAAATATCTTTGTCAACCAAACCAGTGATTTTTCTTCTTGTTATTGATAATTTAACAATGTTTTGCAGTCTCGATGGATCATCTAAACTCAACAAGATGTACATTGTTATAAATGTGTTGAACTGTTCATTTCTAAATCTTGTACTGCCCACAGCTCTTGCACTCTGGAAAATAAAATTGTTCTTTTGTCCCGTTGACAGTCCTGCTGACACTTTAATTTTCTTTTCTGTCGCACTCACAACAAATACTTTTGTTAATTAGATTTTGAGAAGTTCCTCGGAACTCTGATCAATACAGTTCATGTGGGATATTTATTTGAGTTGTAATTACGGTAAAAATATTTAGGGACATAGGGGCGTTAATACACAGGTAAAAGTTTGCACCAGGTGTCATTCAGCGGAGAGTATCATTTTACAAACACAAATTTTGTGAGCCAAAAGTAGCCAGATTAATTAATGCTAACGTAAATCTGGGGCTGCGTGGTCTCCAGGCATGATGTCCGCCTTGAGTGCTAGAGGTTCTGGGTTCAATCCCCGGTAAGGGCTGGGATTTTTTCTCGTGGACTTGGACTTCTAGTAATTTCCCCTGAATCGGACGTCCGTGTGAATTGTTGTGCACTTACAAAAATACCTTTTCAGTTGGAAATCGAAAAGAGTAGACTAACTGCGATGCCCGGAAATAAATTTGGTGTTAAAATCTACCTAAAGTATTTCAGGATCCTCGCAGGTGCTACACAGCCTGTGCACTGTGCTTCTTCGGACTCAAGACTTTATTTCGAACGTGTGCGGTGATGTTGATGTGCTGTTTGTTCAAATCTCAAATGAAAATCTGTATTTTTAGCTTCGAACCAGAATCCATGAAAACAGTTTATGTGATTTATTTGCAGTTTCATTTCAGTCTGTGTTGTAGATTGGTTTCTGGTATAAATAAATATGGAATACCGTTTGCTCTGTTTGCACTTTTCACTAGCTAGCCATAATTTTGATATTCTTTTACAAGGCTTGATTGATTTTATTACAGAGGATTACGAAAAAAAAAACAAAAACATTTCTGGTGTGGATATACAAAAGAATAGAAAGTGTTTATGTATGTTACTGATATTCTGAAGAGACTAGAAATGAAAGAAGAAAAAAAATTGTTGCTGCAGAAAAAAAAAAAAAGAGAGACAAGTGACAATTTCGACCATATTCAAAGACCATATCGTTGTTACAATTGTAGTTCAGTTATAAAGGATTCACTGATTTGCTTCATTTATGTAATTATTACTGTAGTATGCACCTGACGAGATGCAGCGAAATATACCAGGCATTAAATTGTGAAATCTATTGTTTTTGTCTTCTTTGTTCAAATTTACGACGGGGAAACATTGCTTTGAATTTCATATTAAAAGTCGCGTTTCTTATTATATCCAGAATTGTTTCTAATGTAATCGTTTGAAATAAAATTCTTATGTAATCAACAATCGATTGCTTTGAATAAATACTATTCTAATGTAATCTTCAAATGATTAATTGGAAGAAGTTCAATTCTAATGTAATCAACTATCGGTTACTTGGATGTAAACTAAAATGGACTGACTAAAAAAAATGCCATGCAAATGTTTTCTACAAACACAGTTCTTCCCAACCAGGTCATATAATGCAAACTACTGCATGGTAATAAGAATAAACTCCACAGGGGAGCATGTACAGCAGTGGTCTACCAATCATCAGTAGAAGTAATCTCTAATTATAATATAATAATAATAATCTCTAATAGCTAAAACCCATTCTTACACTCTGAACCGAAATGCTCATTTCAAATCACAAACATATCCGATATTCTTCTGACTTTCTGTTTCGGACACTGATTTCAGTTTCCCCATAAGAATTAGGCTTTTGTTCCATATGGCTTAAGGATGTCCGCCCAGCTTTTGTCTGGGTGAAGGTAGCACAGGGTCAGAACTGTTCCCTGAGAGGTGTATGTAAATCGTATTCCTGTAGAATGAGGTTCTCTGTTGTCTAACACTGCTCACATACAAGTGTGAACTAGTTGTCACTTTGAGTGTGGGATATAAGAGGTTTTAGCGTTTCAGGTGACTTCTACGTCTGTATCACTGGCTTAGGCGTTGCGAATACGATAGTAATGCCGGGGTCCCAGGTTCGATCCCAGCTGCAGGCGATTTGGAAGCAGATCGCCTTGCGTTGCTTTCGACAGTGATATCGAGAGCTGGCCGTTTATGAAGCTATGGCAAACTTCCAAACGTAACATTTTCCTAGAAATATCGCAACAGCCCTATTCAATGCTGAGGTTGGTTCTGCAACATCCTGTAAAGGATGCGCAACTAACTTTTTTTTAAAAGTAACTTCTACTCAAAACTGACTTTTCTAAGTTGAAGTAATTAGGGGTGATTTATGTTGAGGTAGCAGCCTTGTGGAGTTGAGGGAGGGGGAAAAGGTGGTGGGGTTGGGGGTTCTTTACTAATCTATAGGGAGCTTGAAACATTTCATGTGAGTGAGGGAGGGCGGGTCAAGGTGCCTAAGCCCAAATGTTTCCTTGCCGCTGGCACTATGATTGATTGAATATTACATAAGCTTTTTAAATACGTCGTGAGGATGATAATGATGATTGTGATTATTATAATAATATGCTGAATGGCAAATAGATATAATAAAATATTTAAAATAATATGAAATGTACAAACATATACTTAATAAAAGAAAACGTCGGTACATTGTTCAGTCATGTTTTTTAAGAAATCTCACTCCTCCCTGCATCCCCTTACCCCACCCACTGTCATGTTTTTTTAGGGAATACCAGCTCCCTGTCACCACTGTCATGTTTTAGGCTGGTTGGGATGGTTGGTGGGTCCCCAAGGTTCCGACGTTCCTGGTTGTCATTAATGTTGTTTCACGCATCAGATATGACCTTCTCGGACTGATGAAAGAATCTGTTTTTCCGCAGATGACTTTCTTTTGCATTTCAGATCGTGCAGGCCATGTTGTCAGTTGGAATGAAATTTTCCAGAAGTGTTTGCTCGTCTCGTTTAAACGACTCTTTGTGAGACATTTCCCCCCACTTGAGTCAAAGTCCATCAAAGACAAACTCTGAACAAACATTTCAGTTTTCCAACCTAAATTAGAAACAAGATTGTGTCAGAAGGGGAAAGTTGCTATTATGCTCTTATTTATCACGTTACTATATTGTTGCCAGATACTATGTATTCCCCGGATGTCTCCGTTCTGTTGCCTTTTGGGTTTTTCGCCCAAATGTGGTTCCTACGGAATAAGTTTAATAGGTTCATTAATTATATTTTATAGTGAAAACATGTCGTTATAAACCAACAAAGAGTCGTCACTCCATTTTTTTTTAAGATTCTGGCAACCCTACGTTTCAGTAATATATGATCGGCCAAGCAGCAGTGGCATGTTAGATACTGCGATTGCCAGCCGAAATAGTCGTATAGTTGGAATCCACATAATTATGTTGTTAACACATCTCCGTCTTTCCTGACGATAGCGTTCTACTGAGCAACAGGGAGGCTTGAGAATCACAGACCGTGATGATACAAATGCATGCAAGAAATGAAGTTCTTCCTGTCCATAGCATAATTCCTGGGCAGTGTTGTAAAGACGATGTATTGTTGGCGCAGCGTGGTCCCCTTGCTCGTTCTGCTGCTCTGGGTCTCCAAATGACAGATAGAGCCAACAAGATCAAAACATGCTACAGACGATGCTGGATCAGATGATCAGTGCTCTGTCTGTCGACCTCTCGGATTTTCCATCCTAAACCAGCTGTCAGCAGAAGCTAAGGGCCTACCCAGCATTTGCCATAACGTTACATTTTTCGGTTGTTTTTGCTCAGCTTAGGATAAGGTTGGCATTCACCACCAACGCTCCTTTTGCTAAGGGCTCTCTATGTAACACGAAGAGGTCAGATCAGAAAAGATGAAATGGTGGGTAGCAGCAGTTCTGGATTTCATTTAAAAAACAACAACAACAGGTGAAGTGGTTTGGCCATGTAACGCGGGTGTCAGCACACAGTTTACCACAGCAAGCAATGATGTACAACTCAGGCATTAAGCGAAGAAGAGGCCGACCATGCAAGCGATGGACAAAGGGAATAACACAGTTCTGTAAAATCCGGATTTACTTAGCTCAAAAACTGGACTTTTCCCCGTAAATTATACTTCACCTCGATACCTCAAGGTAGAAGAGGATCAAGATGAGATGAAATAAGCGTCTCCGCAAGAAGCCGTTGCCACACATCGGATGTCAGGTTTGGTATATGCCACATAGTATAGCGGGAAGATAACAGGTACTATTTCTGACTAGCACTTTTGCACAGTTATGACGCCTATGGGCTGTTAGGCATTGGTGCCAGAATCTTGTTCGTCGTCTTCTTTTTTTTCCCCTCTAACTACCCTAGTAAAATAATGTTTTGAAAAAAAAAGGGAGTAGGGGGGGGGGGGGGGGGGGGGGGGGGGGTCGGTTTTTGTATTTTTATGTTTCCATGCTCTTTCTGTTGTTCTTTGGATGCTGATATTAATTCCTTGAAGATTGTTCTTGGTGATGTCGTTTTTATTTTGCGAACTCTTCCCCTTATTCTGTGCACATTAAATCTCTTAAGTGTGACTCAATGTGGTAGTTTCTACCAAGGTTTTCTTTTCAGGTGGCCAGACTAGTTAATCTGTTGTTCTTTAGTTAAAAGTATGAGTGGTTTTAATCCTAGTAATTTCTTGTTTTTAATGTTATAACTTCTTACTAACGAGTAGCTTTTCTAAGTCACCTCATCTTTGTTATGATTCAAATATCAGTTTCTGTTCAAATCTGAACGGAGCCGTCGTTGAAGAAAAATGAAATCAAAAATGATCTTGCTCTCTTGTCGACCCAGCCTTAACTGAGTACCAGGTAATATCCTGTGAAGTAAATGTGGTCGGTGGGATGTTGACCACACCACCCACTAAAGTGCCGATTGGTCTGTAAAATACAAGCCTAGCTTTGTATGCACACAACGTCTGAAGGCGTTGAAAGGGTCCTTTACTTTACTTTTAGTTGTTAACTTGGAAGTGATTTAACTACAGTTGTTTTATTTCAGAGCGTAACAGCCAAGAAGCACAGTCTGGCGTTGATCTAAGTTCTGCTACCTACTCAGACACGGAAATGGCACTGCCTTCAGATCGAGAAACTGGGCTACAAGACTATCCTTTGTCGTCGGTCATCGACACTGATGTACTGGGCAACAACGTGGACACAGACGAAAGCTTATGTCCAAGTGGTTGGTCTCACTATAGAAACTTGTGTGTCTTCAAGCCGATGACGATTGTAGCCATGTGCAGTTTCTTCAACTCGGTAGAGTTTCACGGACTGTGTATTAAACGTAAGTGATTCGGTGATACGATTCTTCGTCGATTACTTGTTTAGACTTGTTTAAGCATACATATGTCTTCCAAATATGCCTTTCTACCAACAGAAATGATATGCCTACAACAAATCCTAAATGTGACAAGAAGAGAAAGTATCATAAATGATAATACCAAGAAACAAAGTGGGTGCTAAACTAACACTGAGAGATAACAGATCAAATAATTTAGAAGTGTGTCGAGGCCACCAGAAGATATTGCACCAGAGAGAATCTTAACACTTGGATACAATGGAAGCAATGCTGGAGATTGCCGTCGCAAGAGATGTGTCGATGGATTATCCGGGGCTGTGAATACCAGTCTCTACATAGGTAGCATACAGCAAGATCCGCATCAGATGACTCTTCAAAAGCCTAACGCTTGAAGCAGAACAAATTCTGGGGAAAAGTTGAAGAATGTCGTTCTCTAAAGCAGTGGTCTCCAGTCATTTTTTTTCCAGGTGGCGCCCTCTTGAGTACATGTAAGACTACCCCCTCCTCTTCCCCCCCCCCTCCACAGCAAAATGTGACTAAAAAGAGGAGGACTAAAAGAAAAGTCCCAAGTACTGTTAACAAGATCTTGGATAAATAAATCCACATCAATCAAACTGTCAAACAATAAAAGAAACAATCACCAAACAACCGGTAATTTAGTGTCCAGATATCAATGTTGACACTGTTTTGTCTTGATGATAGATGCTATTTTTTGGGGGGGGTTAATGTTGTACAAGGCACAACGGATATCACTCTCAACATCAACCTGGCTGTGCTGTTATGTTTTCATGACTGTTAGAGCTAAAATGACGCATTATTACAAGTAAAATGCAGTCACTTTCAGAACTCTTTGACCTCCCACCCCCGCCCCTTTGCCTCCCCGGGGGCAAGTCTCCCAGATTGGAAACCGCTGCTCTAAAGAGTTTTGGTCACATGGCTATCAAAGCACAAAAACAGAAACTTCTATGGGTTTCGTTTATATTACCTGAAATAACCATTTGCCATAAGCAGTCTCATTTCTATTGTATAAGTTTCAAATAAATCATAATTCCGATTACAGCAAAATAGTAATCTGACATTCACATGCTTTTCTTTTTTCCTTATTACTTTTGCCTGTTGTTGAAATAAATTATTTTGGTGTTTTTATTTTCACGACAAGACCGCAAAACCATACGCAGCTGTCTTCAGTATGTTAAGATCTCTTGCATATTTTGAAAACATTTTATTTTGCATGGTTTTTTGTGTCTGCATTAAAACGATAAAACCTGATTTACACGAACTCCCCTAAGACGAACTGTCGTTTAAAAAAATTATAATTTGTGAAATTTAAACGTGAAATTTTTAACAAGAATTCTTCATTTTCATGTCTCCTGGAATTCACGTTAACGATGTTTTACTGAATATCCAGAGAATATTTGAAAAAAAAAAAAAAAACAGAAACTGGCAAGCTAACTAATATTCTTCGTGTCATCTATCATCCTTTTCCTTGTCACATTCATCATGACTGCCAGTCTACAGCGTCCTAATCCTCCCAATTATAATCTTCTTCTTCTTCTTTTTCTTCTTCTTCTTATTATTATTATTGTTGTTATTATTATTATTATTATTATTATTCCTTCTTCCCTGTTGTGGTTGTCGTCTTCCGTCTCCCCACTCCATTCCTTTTCCTGTTCTTCCTCGTAATTCTTCTTATTCTTCTGCTGTACCCTTTTCCCTTCTCATTCTCTGGTCTCCGTGTGGTTTTATATGTGTTTTTGTCTACAAAATGCTCTCTATACAACTTTTTTGCGTGCACTAGGTTTAAGACCTGCAAATGTTACACAGTCTAGAAACTAGAAGTAAATTCCTCAAACTTTATATATTTATGTATTATTGTTTATTTTATTCTTTTGCTTCGTTTACAAAATAAAATGAATTCAATTGAAAGCACAAAATCACACGAATATGAATGAGGGCAATTGATGGCGGGTCTTAAACCAGAGTTTACACCGCCGAACTAGCAGTCAGGTTTCAATATGTCCCTGGCACAGTTGTACTGAAGAGAATGACACTTCTGATGAGCAATTAGTGGGACGTGAACAATGTCAATACTCCAACAATAGGTCCCTCCTAAAATGAAGAGTTGAAAATGTCCTGATTAGTGCCACATTCTGCTGGAATGAAGCAATTCTCAGAGGAAACTGCTCAAACTAGTGGAGGAGGGAGTGCTCAGTGTGTCGTTTGGCGTAGATTAAACTGTGTTGTGATGACATAACACATAGGGATGTGTAAAACATTAGGAAACAAAGAATGTTGAATTAGAAATCGACATCATAGCACCCGGGACGCTCCCATAAGCAATCCGTCCCTATCTTTAACAGCAAGCCTAGAGTTTAGCTCTGTACATCCGTCTCGCCTTTCCCTTGAGTGTTTAGCGTCGACCAGATCCCCTGGTAGCTCCCGGCACCGCCAGTCTCCCCAGACTGTAATGATCCATTTGCGTCTCCGCACTGTTCACTCGCTCCCAAAGGGTTCTCATAATATCTAGCTTGTCATACAAGTGGTGCTGAACCGGCCAGTCTATCTGCCTGCTCGAAAACATGGAATATTATCACAGAGGTGGATTTAAAAGCTTCAGACAGATGTGAAGCGGATTCGCTTTGTGTTGATTTTGAAACGGTATGCAGTTTGTACTGTTCAAAAAAAAAAAAAAAAAAAAATGATAGACTTAAAAGTGAACTTGTCCAGTGAAACCATACAATCGTCATTAAATGATGTGGGTGGTTGTGATTCCTGGAGAAAAAATGCAGCTGATTAATGTTAACGGATTCGTAACTGTATTGTCCTTCTTAGACATGGTAGAGAATTGCTGGCACAGTGGCTTGTACGCTTGCTAATCAAGAAAGAGGTCTATAGTTCAATCCACATTAGTGACAGTCATGGGCTCCTGAAACTGAGCGCAAAAGCCATAGAGCTCTGCCGCCTCCCCATAATAATTATAGAAGTATGTAATGAGATGCTTAGATATGTACATAGAAGTACAAACAATACATACACGCAAGCGTTCATTCTCACACACAGACAGGAATAAACATCGGAACATCGGTTATGTATTCTACGTAAATCTCCTGCCTACGAATAAAATTTTAAGAGGAGAGACAGTAAATGTCACTTTTGCACACACAAGAAAACCACATCTACATCTCTACCAACCGAGATTACGCTGTGAGATGTATCTATCTTTCTCCACAGATGCCGGTATCAAAGCTGTCTATAACAGAGATCTGGAGGTTGCACACCATAAAGGTAATCCACGCTGTCAAGTGGTTCTTGACTTCCTTGTGTAACGGAAATATTCCTGTCTCGAATTAATACACATAAGCAAATTCTACGGAAATTACTACGCTGTTGTTGTCAATGGCAGTGAACTGTTTTATCATAAATGACATTACAAATGCAAACAGAGCTAGAATGTGGTTTTTTAATACAAATCGAAAATGTTGAGGGGTGTCACTGTTGTCCCATTGATGCGGGAAAAAAAAGAAGATAACGTTTGGTACAAATTGTTATACTGATTTTTTATTAATCAGGATTATTACGTGGGATCGTTTTAGTTTGTAGGTATACGAGGAACAATCATTTAGTAAAGGCAATAGTATTACAGTCTGTATGAAACAGTAGGTAGAAGAAAACAATTTCTTCAGGACACAGAATGATCCTTTTGCAATACCTAAAGTACGTGTCTTGGCGATTTAGCAGTATACACATGTGCAACAGCTCGTACAAGATGGTCGTAGCACTTTTAACATACACCGTGGAAGAGCAAAAAAGTGTTATTCGTTTTTACTGAGCCGGGAATGCGGAGACTGGCCAGCAGGTGCCACAGAGGTGGAAATTCAGCAATTAATTCAAGATAATGCTCGCTTAGAAGATTTGATCATTTACACAGACGGTTCAGTATCAAGAGGCAAAAGAAGTGCTTGGGGCTTCTTAGCAAAAGTTA
>CAJHNH020004502.1:986545-1044045 GCA_905116865.2 Candidula unifasciata
TGAGCATTAGTTCCCTTTTCTTTTGACAGTCATGTGGAATGGACTTCATGGCTGCATGTCTAACGTCTGTCCAGTCCACAAGGCTCGTTATCCAGGACTTTCTTGGTTTACCTCTTCTTCTGTACTGAACCTTCAGATGTAAACATAAAAGTAAATAAAGTTTAATGGATAAATATTTTACCCGCATAATTTCAATATTTAATTTATTTCCATATAATGAATATTTGGTAAGATATTGTTCTTTAGCTATATATTAGTCAAAAACATATTGTTTCCAGAGGTTGATTCTATAACCCGTTTTTAGGACGAAATTTGAAGCCCCACCTTGACTTTTGCCAGGGGCCGCAATATAGGCAGGCCATAATTATGGCAAATTGTCTGAACGCGGTTTCTGGGACCTCTCCACGGCGATCCTCATCCACATGATGGCACTTTGTGTCATCGGATGTTTATCGCTTGTGTGATGTCCTAGTGGGGTAGAAAGTCAGTCAGTCAGTCATAAACATATTAACGCCGTCTTTCCTGTCTTCCCCGTTATACTTTGAATTTGTGGAATTTTCATGTTGTGTTTTTGAAATTAGTTGTAATTTTCCAGCTTTGTCTTATTTGTCTAACGTAGCAGACAGCATTATGGTTATATTCTATTATATCATCCTCATTTGTGTGTTGTGTGTGTGTGTGTTGTGTGTGTGCGTGTGCGCGCGCGCTTGCGTAGAATTTTGTAATCTACTTATTTGCCGTCCCAACATTTAACTTGATCTTCTTCTTCTTCTTCTTCTTCTTCTTCTTCTTCTTCTTCTTCTTCTTCTTCTTCTTCTTCTTCTTCTTCTTCTTCTTCTTCTTCTTCTCTTCTTCTTCTTCTTCTTCTCTTCTTCTTATTCTCTTCTTCTTCTTCTTCTTCTCTTCTTCTCTTCTTCTTCTTCTTCTTCTTCTTCTTCTTCTTCTTCTTCTTCTTCTTCTTCTTCTTCTCTTCTTCTTTTTCTTCTTCTCCTACCTCCTCCTTTTCTTTCATTTTCTTCTTCTTCTTCTTCTTTATCTTCTTCTTCTATTATCATCATCATCATCATCATCATCATCTTCTTCCCTCTTCTTCTTCTCCTCAATTTCTCATTTTTTTCTTTTCTTCTCCTTTCTTCTTCTCTTTTCTTCTTTCTTCTTCTCTCTTCTTCTTCTTCTTCTTCTTCTTCTCTTCTTCTTCTCTTCGTCTTCTTCTTCTTCTTCTTCTTCTTCTTCTTCTTCTTCTTTCTTCTTCTTATCTATTATTTTATTCTTTCTTCTTTTATTATTCTTATTATTCTTCTCTTCTTCGTTTCTTCTTCTTTGTTCTTATTCTCTGTAAAACAGTGTTAAACTAGGTGGAAATTCTAGGTTGTTCGTCCGATTAAATTTTTGCTTTGTGCAAAGGTCTGAGTTTTGTGTATACATCTCTTTTACTGGCTCTTTTGAGTCAGCGTTGAATGGGAAACTATTCGCATGTCAACTCTTTATTGGTTACTAAAGAAGGGGACAAAGATGAAGTGGAGGAATGTCCCGAGTGCCGTGATGTCAATTCTTGATTGATTGATTCATTCATTCATTCATTCATTCATTCATTCATTCATTCATTCATTCATTCATTCATTCATTCATTCTCTTTATTCATTCTCTTATTCATTCCCAAAATATTGGCACCCCTGGAGAAAAAAAAATATCCAAGGCAGCTAACTACCCAGGACCTCTAAATCGTTGCTTGCCACTCTGAGCATACATGTCTAGACCGTTCTCAACATGCCGTGTAAGCCACTTAGCTACACACGACATGTGTGGCCACCTGGTTTTGAAGCCAGGGGAATGCTACAGGGACTGCCTGCACCACCACTCCCAAACTAGATGTTGTGGTATCACTAGCCAGGATTTGTAGCCCACACCACCACTCCCAAACTAGATGTTGTGGTATCACTAGCCAGGATTTGTAGCCCACACCACCACTCCCAAACTAGATGTTGTGGTATCACTAGCCAGGATTTGTAGCCCACACCACCACTCCCAAACTAGATGTTGTGGTATCACTAGCCAGGATTTGTAGCCTACACCACCACTCCCAAACTAGATGTTGTGGTATCACTAGCCAGGATTTGTAGCCTACACCACCACTCCCAAACTAGATGTTGTGGTATCACTAGCCAGGATTTGTAGCCTACACCACCACTCCCAAACTAGATGTTGTGGTATCACTAGCCAGGATTTGTAGCCTGCACCACCACTCCTAAACTAGATGTTGTGGTATCACTAGCCAGGATTTGTAGCCTACACCACCACTCCTAAACTAGATGTTGTGGTATCACTAGCCAGGATTTGTAGCCTACACCACCACTCCTAAACTAGATGTTGTGGTATCACTAGCCAGGATTTGTAGCGATGTCCATTGGCTTCGGTTATTATTATCACTGCCTAATTAAAAGATGCTTAAGGCATTTGAGCCCCTGGCCTGGATTATTAAAAGTGGACTGACCCCCTAATCCCCCAACCCACCCCTGCACCACTCCCAGTGCACGATGTTCTGCGTTGTAGCGCCCCTGATAGAGAGTTTATGAATATGGTATGCTAATCAGTGGCTGATCACACAAACAGGATCTGTACCTTAGCAATTCTTTGTACACTGTGAAGTAAAGGCCTCATTTCACACATCTGGCTTAAACTCCAATAGTTATAAAACCGCTGAATGCAGCATGTTGTCATTTTAACGCCGACAGCCTTTACTTCCCAGAAAACCTAACGCTTGACCTGGGATTCCTGGATCAAGTATACAAATCCTGTCCTATGATGATTCGAACCGAAGATCTTGGGGCGGGCGCTCAAGTATCCAGTCCCTATACTGCGGCTGAGTTGTGATAATGTAACCGTCTACAAAGACGGAAAGGTGTCAATCAATAGATCTGTTGTGAAATGTAATGCAAGCAGTAAAGAGTGACTGAAGCAAAAAGGGTCACGTTCATTGCATCGGGTATTGTACCATACCTCTCTCTCTCTCTCTCTCTTTCTCTCTCTCTCTCTCTCTCTCTCACTCACCCATTTCCTCTGTCTATGTGTGTGTATGCGCGCGTGTGAGTACGTGCGTGTGTGTGTGATTTTTGACTCGTAATATGAGAGTTAAATACTAAGCTTAAATCTTAGGGTATGCTAGATTTTATAGGACACTGTGTTTTTTTTTTTTACAAGGTAAGACCTCTTTAGCAGATATTTCGTCTTATTATTTTTAACAATAGCCATTGGCAGCCAACGTGCACTGGATCGCAAATTATTTCTCCCCACGCCGCTTAACGGCAGAAGTGGTTTATGATGATGGTGATTAGTGATTAGAAAGGATTATCATCACAGCACTCCAGACAGACCCATAGGTGCTCCAATCTTCTCCTCAAAAGCTCCACAAGTGTAAAACGACCGATGACGCCTGTTCTGTGCTGGTAAATGAAACGTCTTGCCCTCTTAGTGTAATGTTCATTTCTTGCAGCTCCAGGCTGCACCCCCATGTCCATCAGTCTAGACAGGGATACGCAACGCTCCTCAATACGGTAAGTGCAGCGCATGGCATTGATAACATCACTCCTGTCCAGTACTGGGCCAGCCATAGCAACTGCAGTGTCAGCAAGATAGTCTGCGCGCTCGTTCCCTTAAACACCCACATGAACTGGCACAAAGATGAAGGTTATGGCAGATATTCGTGAAGTGCTTAGTGTTTCAATCCATTTTTGCCTGATAAATCCAACTTGAATTTTTATATAATCATATTCA
Source organism: Candidula unifasciata (assembly GCA_905116865.2). Lineage (NCBI taxonomy): Eukaryota > Metazoa > Mollusca > Gastropoda > Stylommatophora > Geomitridae > Candidula > Candidula unifasciata. The sequence goes on from CAJHNH020004502.1 coordinate 990,317, forward strand.
TCGAGTCACTAAGAATGCATACATGAGTAAACTTTTGAGTACCAAGCCATGCTAAAGCCCTCGTTACAGCCATAGTTTCCATTGTAAGGCTACTAGTTGTAACAGCAAAGGGGCCATTCATCTCCTTAAGGGGTTTCCCTCTTGAGCTTACTGTGAAGGCCCATGCACTTCGCTTGCCCCTAATTACAGTTCCATCTGTGTAAACTGTGGCATCACCTTCTGTGTTTTCGTCAATCAGTGTTCTGACTAAAGTGTCAACAATGCCAGGAATATGCTCTCTACAGCTTCAATCAAGTGTGATTTGGACTGTAATAAAATGTTTGGAGAGGGCATAATTATCCATTCATTTTCAAAATTAATGTCAGTAAGGCTGCAAACTTGTTCGATGGCATCCTCAGCCCGACCCATCCAGGATTTGCCTCGTTTGAGTCTACTCTTTCCTGTCTCTAGTGCATCCAAGAATAATGCGCATTGCCTCGTTTTCAATTTTTTCCCAGTCTGTTCAGCTATGTGCTGCTGATTGTCATGATGGCCAAGGCATATTCAATGGTGGAGAGAACTAACGCTCCATACAACATTACAAGTAGCCCTTGCTCAGAGTTTGCAGCTCCCATAACTTTTATTGCGGAGAGACCTTTCTTGGCTTTGGTTATAATGTGGTCTACATGTTTTTTAAATGCTAAGCATCTGTCAAATGTTAAACCCAGGTATTTCATGGAATCAGATGATGGTAATGATTATTTTTAACATTGTGAACTACCAAAAAGCAGCCATTACTGCATGTAGTCATCACGTTTGTGGTGTAGGCTGGTGAGGTGAGGTGGGGGGGGGGGGCATCTCCGGTTTTCAATGCAAATGTTAGAGCTGAAATAAAACTAAAATTGAAAATACATAGCTTGTTTCTTAAACTATAAAATTTAGAGTTCCATTTTTGCTCAAGCTTCCAAAAGCTGCTGACGCCTTGCCTGTGCGGGTGGTAATTCCTTTTGCAATACGTTACTCGCATTATAAACCCAGTAAACTTTGCCTGGCAAAGGATTCTCAAGACGAAAACACCGATCCAACTGTAAGAACGATGAAACGTCTGCTTCAGTTTTTGAATGTTATAGACTTGTAATTGTGTTCAACATGTATTGTTGTTATTGTTAATATTATATTATTTGAATCATTACTATCTTCATTATTTTGATAGATGTCCTATGAATGTGCTTATTTCTGCGCACACACACACATACACATACACACACACACACACACACACACACACACACACACACACACACACTCATGCCCCTGTGTATGTTAACTAAGCTCGGTCATATGGTGACACCAATTTAAGCTGACATAATTTGTAACTCGACCAACTATATTAACACGCAACGGTGTCAAAATGTGACAGATTTGCCTGTGTTATTTTAACAAGACAGGTAATTCGATCACATGATGACACCTGTGTAAGTTAACATAATTGATAACTCAGTCAGGCGGAGAGGCTTGCGTATTTAACTTAACCGATATCTAGTTCAGATAGTGACACTGTATATGTTAACATAAAAATAACTAGGTAAGGTGCCACTTGTATATACTGACATAAAAAATTACTCGACTCACCTGTCGACACACCTCAGATAACAGTAATTCAATCAGACAGTGACACATGCGTATATTTAAAAAGAAATAATAACTCGATCAGACAGTGATACGTGGATATCATGTATATCATATATATATATATATATATATATATATATATATATATATATATATATATATATATATATACTATGATTTCAAGAACTCAGATCATAACAATTAGGTATGTTAACTTTAATTTGGCCATATGATAACACTTTTCTGTGTTAACAGAACATTAACTCGGCAAGACTGCATCCCATGTAAACGTTACCATAGTAGTGATTTGGTCACATTACGGTGCCTATGTTAACAAAGGAATAACTTGGCCAGATTGTGCCACCAGTATATTTTAATATAACGATATCTGGGCCAGACGGATTAACCAGAGATTGTTGGTATGACTAATAAACTCCGCAGTGTATTGATGATGTTGATTAACATTTGCTAGTTGATGTTCTGTCCCGTGTCATTGCCACTACATAATAAACAAAGCCGCCTGCTTGCATCTACGAGTACATTCCTTGTTATTGTGTGTTTTATAATGTTGCACTAAAGAATGCACAGAGGGAATAAAAGAAATCCTAGGTATACTCCACCAACAAAGCTCACAAACGGATACTTTTTCGCCACTTATAACTGCCATTGTGTTTTATTTTTACTAGAAGCAAAGCCTGTAAAGGGGGAGGGGGGGGGGAGATTTTGTATAAAAAGAAAGGAGAGAGACACTACGAATCATAAAATAAAAATCTACTCCTCTGACCTATCTGTAGTCCAATCCTACAAGAGCTCCAACAAACATGTGGTTAAAGGTGCCAACCCACACTCAAACTTCCCCAGTAACATAGAAAAAAAGAGAAAAGGTTCGTTAGGCGGGAGCTAAGACCAACAGTGTCTTAACCCAGACAGGAAATTACTATATGAAGTCTAATCAGTGGTAACAGTAAAATTAGGCACACTAGCTACAAGCCCGAATCAAAACATCTTGAACTATAATTATCACATTAAACATATGTTTATTTTACTGAACACCAAACTCTTGTGGTTCACAAATAAGACTACATTTACCAACCAACCATATGCTACTCACTCCATTGGCAAGGAAATAGGATAATGAATGCATACGTTCAGAAATATTACATCATTGAAGGTAAAAATCGAAATATTAACATGTACGTTAATCGTCAACATACCACCAGATCAGTAAATTGCTTAAAGCGACCTGCAGTCAAACTATCTCCGAGCGAGGATTCACACTGCCACCTAGGTCTCACACAATTAAATAACTGATGCAAATCCAACAGCGAAACTAACTATTGAGAAAAACTGAAACAGTGAAGTAGCAACCCCATCCCTTGACGCAGTATCTTTTCTCTACGGCGACCAGTCGATCTAGCGGAAGGGAAGCTAAGAAGGCCAAATTCGGATTCGGATTCCGATTTGTAGAAAAAAAAAATTACAAGCTTCATCCTCGTTTAGCCGCCCGAAGGCCTGCTATATTACGGGAAGGTTCCTTTATTAACGAAGCTTGAATTCTGATTCTTTGTGGAATCGCTTGAGTTTTTTTTTTTGCTGCAACATGTCCGACGTACTCTAGCTGGGTGGATATCGGCGGATTTTTTATTTGGCTGATTTCTGTACTGTGGTAATCGATTTGACAGTCCTGAAAAAGTACTGTCAGTTTTGCCTGGGTCGCCCTGGAACGGATGGGTGGGACTCCTGTGGGTCTGGTGCTGGTATTTTCTGCGTTGGGCGTCTCAACTGTTTCCTCGGGTAGCGAGCTGGCTCCTTTGCTGTATATCATGTCTTAAATTTACTGGTTCATAAATATTCATTTTAAAAATGTGTAACAAAACCACAGCAAACGAATAGCTTTAAACAAGAAGTATAATTGCAGCCAAAAAAGAAAACAATGGCAAACTACCCTCTTCATGATGCCAAGAATAGTCATTATTTAACATGCTATGAGAATAAATGGATGTGAGAACGTAGTAATAACTGGCAAGATTGATGGAAAGAGGGCGAGAGGAAGGCGAAGAAATAGATTCTTGGATGGCTTGGCCAAATGGATGGGACAAGTAAAAAGCATTGACCTGATCCGTGATTATGATGACCGCGTAGGACTGCGAAAAATTACATGAACTGTGCCTACGCTTGACGGCACGGCATATAGTGATGACGATGTTGATGATAATGATGATGAGGAGGAGGATAAATAAAGAAAGAGATCGTGGTTATAATGGAAAAACAATGTATCCAGATACCCATATTTGTAAAAAGTGTGTGCGTACAGATACCGCATGCTGTGTTTATTTTCGAATAGTATAAATTCACTGGCCCTCATATAAAATCTGCTCAAACTGTTCAAACAAGGCACATTTAAAAACCTGTGTGCCATTTAAACATCTTAGACACCTGTCTAAAGGTAAAGTCGGGAGATGTGAACCAGCGTCATTGCAAACGGTTATGAACCATAAGTGCTATGCAACCAGTTCGGGCAACTGAAAAGAAAACTGTCCACCTGTGTCGTCGTCCGCACGTAACTCTGTAGCTACAGCGACGTTCCTCCATTTAGCCCAGAGTGTCACTCTGGTACCCATTTTCTAGAGGCTCGGTGAACCCCGGGAACCGCCCGGTTTCAAACACTGACCGTGGCAGCAGCGAGTTGCAGCTGGATTTGAAAGCGAGCCTCCTATCGACTGCGCTAACGCGACCCCCGCAGACACCTGTGTGAGCCATATAAACACCCTAGACACCTGTGTGAGCCATATAAACACCCTAGACACCTGTGTGAGCAATATAAACATCCCAGACACCAATGTGAGCCATATAAACATCTTTACCTGTGTGAGTAATATAAACATCAAAGACACGTGTGTGAGCAATTTAAACATCATTGACACTTGTGTTAGACAAATAAACATCATAGACACCTGTGTGTGCAATTTAAACATCATTGACACTTGTGTGAGCAAAATAAACACCACAGACACCTGTGTGAGCAATGTAAAAAAAAAAATAGACACCTGTGTGAGCAATGTAAAAAAAAAAAATTATAGACACCTGTGTGAGCATTATCAAAAATTATTTACACTGTGTGAGCAATAAAAACTACTTTTCTTTCAAGCACGTGCCTGTGGTATTAGAGACACTACCACCAAAAAACAAAAACACGGGAAAATAGGGGAGTGGGGGGTTGGGGACGGGGATCCCCCTCCTCCTCATAAATTGTGTATGGGGAGGTGGTCTCAAGGAGCCAAACGACTTCTGTAAATAATAATAATATGATAAATGCAAAATATATCATTATTATCAAGTGCCCTGCCAACTGGCGTAGGCGCTCATGCATCTCCACAGATCACGATCCCTGGTTGCCTAGAACAGCTCTCTTGATGATATCCCTCCATGCCATCGTTTCAGCCCATCCAGCATCATCTCTCTTGGTCTGCCCCTACCCCTCTTTTCTCTTATATTTCCAGTTGTCACGATATTTTCCAGTGCCTCTTTTCTCATGTCGTGGCCAAAGAACAGTGTGTGTCTCCCTCCTTCTTATTGTTGTATATAGGGATCTGCTTTCATTGGCTTTTTTCAAACAATCGTTATTAGTTACTCCGTAACATTCGTCTCAGAATCACATCTCTGTTGCTTCCAAATTCTTCTTAATTTGTTCATTGACATTCCAAGATTCGCTGCCATACAGCAGAACAGTTTCTATGTAACATTTTAGCACTCTCTTTCTGCCATTAAATTAGAGCGACTTACTGCATAAGATTTTTTTTTTACATTTTCTGAAATGCTGTCATATTCTTGACATATTCTGCTTTTAATCTCTGTCACACATTTACTATCTGGTGATATTATTGTTCCCAGATTTTTCAATGTATTCACTTGGCTAAGTCTTTTTCCTTCAACTGAGATATCGCAATGTGGTGTTATCTTCTTTTTTGATATAACTTTTACTTCTGTTTGTATTCATATTCAAGGAAAGTCATTTCCTAACACTCTCCATCCCAAAAAAATCCAGCAGTTGTAAATCAGTTGCGTTTTCACTTATTAAAACTGTATTGTCTGCATAACGCAAATTATTTATATTGTATCCTCCAATTCTTAGTCTTGATTTCTATTTAATTTTTCTCAAAATCACTTTAGTATATAGAGAGAAAATGTCTGGGGATATGACACGTCCCTGTCTACTCATTGCTTTATCTGTTCAAAAGTACCCAATCTGTTTCCCACTTTAATTGCTGCTACTTGGTTCCAGTAAATATTTTTAATAAAACTCCGATCTTTCCCGTCTATATTGATGTCTTCCAACATTTTTATTATCTCCTCATTTTTAACTTTGTCAAATGATTTGGTACAATCTATAATATAATATAAGTCTTGTGTTTGTCCGCTGATCTTTCTATCAGTGTTCGTATTGTATATATTATATTACTTGTCCCTTTACCTTCCATAAATCCATACTGCTCTTCACTCATTTTCATTTGTATTTCTCCTCTTGTTTTTCTCAGAATAATTCTAAATAGTAATTTGGTGACATGATTGAATAAGTTGATTGTACGAAATTCTTCACATTCAATTGCTCCTGGTCTTTTGGGTAAAGCAATAAATACATATTTCGTCATATCACTTGGTATGTACCCCGTGTTATAAATTTCGGCGCTTCTTTGAATCGTTCCTCAAAATGGCGGCTTTAATATGATGGCGTTCGAAAGAGAGCTAAATTGCCCAATTTCTTGCCATAAAATATCCAAAAATATCCGAATGCGGGTCAGTTCTATTAAAAATATATGTGCCGGCTCCAAATAACGAAACAAATGCTCTGACAGGGTCTCGGCGAGACGGTGCTTGCCGACCTGCTTCAGCGAGTGTGCCTCACCGCCGAATGTATCCCCCGAGCCGCTACGCGCGGCGCGGATGGGGACTAAACTAGATGGCTGGGACTCACGAGTGGCAGCTACCGCATCTCCTGCAACTTCCTCCAATTACTGTACTCGTGAGTCCCAGGCACCTAGATACGCTCGGCGATGAGGTTAATCGCGTTTGGCGCATGCCGACAAGTCTGACATCTACCGCTGCTAAATCCTCCAATCGGAAGAACACAGTATTGCTAATCGTTTTCATCGTCTTTAATGTCTCGAAATTGGTCAACGGTCGCTAATATTGTCTGCTAGTATCGTCGTCTGCAGAAACGCTCGAAATTTTTGTCAACGGTCGGTATTTATCGTTTGCTACTAGTACCGTGTGCAATGTTGATAGTGATTGTCAAGTAATCCTAGTTTTGCCGCGATTTGTCCCTTGGCAGACAGTCCTTATTTTAGATATACGGGAACACCGCCGTTCGGATATTTTATGGCCAGAATATGGCATGCCGCCATTTTGGGGAATGGAACAAAGGAGTGCCTAAATTTCATTTATCAATTTAGTTAATATTTCTACCCCAAATTCATCCAGTACTTCTAATTCTTCTTCCGAAAATAACAGACTGTCTGCCTCTTATTGTTCCAATTAATTAACGACTCTTGTTTGTTGTTCTATCATTCCACGACAGGCTTGCCGCAACATAGAAAACGCTGGGCGCTCAGTCAGATTCCTCAACAATGGTATTCTATGTGCGGGTGAGGGTCTGAATCTTTGTTTGATTGCAAAAAAATAATATTAATAATAAATCATTATTATTATGCAATAAAAAAGACTTAAGACCTTTCAGTCTCCCGCTCATAGAAATTTAGGGAGGGTTTAAGCCTTTTTAAATTACACAGTAATAATAATAATTGATAGACTCCGTGGTGCAACAACCAGGCGTTGGCTGGCGTTTCCGAAAGTCGTTGGTTCAAAACATATACATCTCCCGAACTGTTTTACTTCTGTTGCTACAACAAATTTTATACCGCTAACGAATACATGTCGCCTCATAAAGTAAAAGTTTCGCACTTTCTGTGACTCAGGATCTATTTTGAATGAAATTGTCACATTCATTGTCTGCGATTTCACATCTGAACATAGATTACTACTAATGGTAATTAAAAATCAATTTTCTTCTGAGTTATGTGTTAGATTATCGTCACAGCACTCCGGACATATCCATAAGCGCTCAGATTTCCCTCTCAACATATTCATCAGCGTCGTGCGGTAATAGTGCCAGTCATGTGTAAATATGTTAGTTAACAAGACTTCGGGCTCTACTGGCAAATCCGGACGAAGAATAAACAGTCTTGGACGACTTAGTCAGAGTTCTCTCCCGTGGCCGCACTCCAAACAGTGATCGGAAAAGCCACAACGAAACAAACGACACAAGCAACATGGCAGTTAGACGCACTCATTATATTGCGATTGGGCACCAGCCGCACACTATTGGCGTCATATTTAGCAGAATTTCAGTGGCGCCACGCCCACAAACATCAGATTGTCGGCCACTATTTCGAAACCCTACGTCAAAATTTTAACATCTAACCCTACCCCTAACCCTAACCCTACCCCTACCCCTAACCCTAACCCTACCCCTAACCCTACCCCTAACCCTAACCCTACCCCTAACTCTAATCCAACAACCGCATGATGATGACTACACAACCATTCACAATGCCTCACGCAACCGTACGCAACCCTGCACGCAACCATATGATGATGCCACGATGCCTCACGCAACCGTACGCAGCCCTACACGCAACCGCAGGATGATAGGTAAGTGTGTCGTTTGTTTTCCGATCACTGTTTGGAGTGCGGCCAAGGGAGAGAACTCTGACTGAGTCGTCCAAGGCTGTTTATTCTTCGTCCGGATTTGCCAGTAGAGCCAGACTTCGTGTGCGTCGTCCGGTGTGCTTCTCATGCTTGGCTGTGCCGATCTTTACCCCCAATATATTTGAAATAACTGAGCTTTTTATTTAGCACATTTCATTCATACAGTAAAATAGTTCAGTTTAATTGTTGATACTTTAAAGGAGCCTCAAATCTGACTCGGTAGGGCAAGAAGGAATGAATGAAGAATTTACATCACTGCATTCGGGACTTTCTCACACGTTCTCAGTCTCCTTCTTCAGTAGCCAGTGAAGAGTCAACATGCTAATACTACCAGTTGCAAGCTGATTAAAAGTCTGCCTGTTTCCTCTCAGTGTTGAATGTCTTCCAGAACCTGGAATCACCCCTGTTGAATTAATAGTTCAATGTTTGGTTTCTCTGTCAGTTCTAAGGTACTTTCCATTTGATGCCAGAGAGCTTTCACCAGATGTGCTTTATCATATCGGTAGGCCAGTGGATAGCATGCTCATCTGCTGGACATGAGCTAATTTGTTCTTCTTCTTCTTCTTCGTTGCGTTCAGTTTCGTATGCTTAAATCAGACCATCAGGTGGGTTGCCTCTATGAACTCGCATGTCAGCTGCAGGTCCTGCATGGTTCCCTATAGCTTGCTCTGCACACTCTGCTCTTGAGGCCAGGTGTCTTTTCGAAGTTGCAGGTAGAGTGGGCAGGTCTGCAGAATGTGCTGAGGTGTTTGGGTGCTGTTTGACAGGCACACTGGGGGGACTGTACAATCTTTATTTTATGCATGTGGTAGCTGAGCCTGCAGTGTCCTGTTCGTAGATGGAAAATTGTTGTATGTTGCTTTCTGTTGAGTCTGCTGATGGGATCTTGTGGATGTTTACTGTTAGTTTGTTCTCTCCACAATCCCTTGTATTTTCCTTTAATAAGTGTTGTGATTTTTGTTAATGACAATGAATGGGCATGTTGTTTCTCCTTTGTTCCATTTTTTGCAAGTCTGTCTGCTAACTCATTTCCTAGAATTCCGCAGTGAGCCGGGATACACTGGAGAACAATTTGATTGTTTTCTGTGAGTCTGTTTAGCTGACGGGTCAGTTCTCTTTCCATGTTGTCTCGTGGATCCCTATGAGTCGCCTGGAGGACTGACATGCAGTCACAAAGAAAAACAATGTTGCTATTTTTAATTTTTCTATCCTCAAGCACTTTGGCTGAATCAATAATTGCTTGCTGCTCTGCTCTGAAGTTTGTTGAGAGTGTTCCAGAGGTGCATGACGTTTCTACTGTGGTCCCATCTTGCAGCTTGATGACCGATCCAGCTCCTCCAGTTTTGTCTGCTCCCTCCAATGATCCATCAGTGTATACGTGTGTCCATTCGGGTTTTGGATAACAGTTGTAGACATGTTCAAGGGTCTTTGCACGCAGTACTGGGTCACATTCTTCAGCCTTTCTGTGTATGCCTGGAATTGTTGTTGTGACTATATTTAGGCTGTAGGTCTATGCTGTAAGCTTATTTGTTCAAATCACCAGTGAGGTGGGATTCAACTCTTTCAGTCTCAGACATGTTGATCTTCAACCTTATCTGTTCTAAGCAGTTGTTATTTAAAGTAATAACTGTTTGGATCTGAAGGTTTTCCAGTGATCAAACTATGGTACAATAGGAATAAAAATAACAGATGGGATGTAGTAGGTTCATTCTGCAACTGGATGGTGCTTAGAAAATTATGTAAAGCTAGGAAACTCAGACAGACACATAGCAAATAGCTTGGTACTCAAGGAGTTAATAAATATTAACCAGGACATGAAGGTTGCCAGTCTAAAATGGGTACCAGGAAATGTTCTGAGAAGTAAAAAAGGTTGATTTGATACTGATTACATCCCCAGTTAGTTATCGATTGTTCTATTGTAATAGTCAACTAAAAAAAAAGGTTAGTTAAGTATCCTTTACAGGACGTTGCAGAACGAACCCCATCAGTCCCTGACTGTTGTGTGGTTTCACTAGGCAAATTTACGTCCAGTAGTTTGCCGATGCTTTCTGGACAGTCGGCTCCCTGATACCACTGTCGAAACCAACACAAGGCGTATGGCCGACAGCTGGGATCAAACCCGGTACCGGGATTACGAAGCGTTCGCATCGACTTAGCCACAGAGCCGACAATAGTCAACTACCACTCTATACTAAAAATGCCTTAAGGCAGGAACAATAATCCACCCCCCCCCCCCCCCCTCATTTTAAGGCATGATGTTATTTATGAGTCAGTTCTCTTTAGTCTGAAATGTTCAGTAGAATGACAGTTTTCACCATTGGTGATAATTGTGTGGCAAACATTTGAAATTTCCTCCATTGTTATTGGCAAATAGATTTATATGTGAACATTTATATGTGAACATAATTTTATTATTTTATGCCCAGGACAACCATAAAAAAAAGATTTGCATCTATGTTTTGTCTGTAGAGAGACATAGACATTAATTACGAGACATAAGCATTGGTTGAGAAGTACAAATGAGTTATAGGATCAGATATCCACCAGCTGTGAATGGACCAAAAACAGTTACAAATATAATTTTTAAATTTTTTTAAACATTTATTTTGCAAAGATTTTGAAGAAAACTCAACCCAGCCTCACGCAACTCTGCACATCATAGAAATTTGATATTTCACCAGCTTCTCAGACAGCTGCTTGTTGTTTGTATTATATGTCTGTTAAGTGAATCAAATGTTTTCAAAGCTCCATATGTCTCAGGATGTTCCTTTTTCTGACTATGAACTCAACTGAAGATCTTAGTGCAGTCAGTTTAATAAATATAATGATTTTCTGTAATATACCACACCTAAAATAAGATCATTAGAAAAGTAATACAATTAAAAGTGGACATCTTTTAAAATTCCAGATAATACCAATGCCAAAACAGAAATCTGACAAAAAAGCCAGGCTGAAACAAGGGAGACAGAAAATCCCTTTTGCAAAAGGTTACAGGCCACCATCTCAGAAGGATCAACTTGCTGCTATTGGATTTGAAAATAATGTGTTACCTCTAGAGTATTCAGATGTAGAGTCAGAGGACAAATTCTTCTTGCCAATTCCAGAACCCAAGTCAGTTGATGACTGGCTGGCTCAGTATGTGGAGGATGGTCAAAGCTTTAGGTAAATCAATGTTGTTCTGTGTGTAACCAGCTACTATTATCCTTCCACATCTCTCAGTGTCTACCACTTTTCCCTACCATGTAATTTGTGTAAGACTGGTATGTCTTAACTTTTTGGCCCAAGAAGAATGTAGCTAAAGTAGGATTAAGGCAGTAATGAAAGCAGCAAAATCAAAGATGTACTATATCTACAGAGCCTAAATGCACAATCATGATAGAATACAGACATGTTGTTCAAATGTTAAGTATGTCCTAAATATATGTTGTACAAACATACATAGCATGTTGACTGGTGCACATGAGTAATATTCAATCATTCATGGTGTGTAGTACTTTACTCTTTGAGTACCAATCAAGTCACCTTCTGTTTATTGGCTATTTCAAAGATAACTTGTTGAATGTAAAATTAAGAATCGACATCACAGCACTCAGGACACCTCCATAAGTGCTCGGTCCCCCATCTTCAGCAGCAAGTGAAGAGTTAAAATCCTGATGGTACCAGCAACTGTCTGATTGTATATCTGTCTCGCCTCCCCCTCCCCTCTCCCGAGTGTCGAGCGTCTTCCAGATCCCCTTGTAACTCCTCACAGTACCATTCTCCTCAGACCGTAATAATCTATCTGTGCCTCGGCACTGTTCACTCGCTCGCAAAGGGCCCTCACAATATCCAGCTTGTCATAAATCAGTCAAACCTGGCCAGTCTATCTTGCCTACTTATTTCCCAACACACCGGCATGACCTGGAGAAAATATCCAAAGGATGCTAACTACCCGGCACCTTCGAAGTGATGCTTGCCACTCTGTAAGGAGCATGCCTGTCTCCACTTTTCTCAACATGATCAAAGATAACTATAATTACCTTGCTGTCTTGTATCACAGACTTGGTATATTAACTGTTTCTATCTGAATTATTAGTTTGATGACTTCTATCCCATAGTGTCTCTGTTGAACTCATTCATTTTAAGCTCAACTCCTTGAGATAGAAAGGTTTGAAGAAATAATTCTTTGGGACTGAAGAAGTTTAACATTTAATGCGGCTGAAATATTTTATTTCTCTCTTTTAAATTTCTCTTGAACAGAATTAGTCCGTTTTAATACAATTCAAGCACATGAGGCTAAACTGGTTAAATCTGTGATTTATAAAATTTTTTAAAATAATATTAGATGACTGAAGAGCAGTTAAATGAACAGTAAGATGCTGACTTATCCAGGCTTTTGATTTAGAATGTTTCCCAAAACACCTACAGATGAAATTGTTGTTGGCACCTTTCCCTCTTTCCAGACGACAGTGTTATTTTGTGTTATAGAGAGGGGTACTAATCACAGCCCATGAAAATGGCTAGTGTAACTTACAAGACCCATTTGTGTTAAGTAGTGTCATTTATAGCCTGGGCAGTTTGTAGAGACCAAGTGTTGCCCATGTAGATCCCTTTTACAACCTGCTTTGTTTATTCTAAAACGGTTTTTCCCAATTAGATAAAACCTGCAGAACCTTGGTAAATTTTTTTCTTAGGTCTGTCAAGGACACCATACTTGTTGATAGTCTTATTAAATCAAAAGAGTCCCAAAGAGTTAATAGTGATTAGTGATTAGAAAGGATTATTATCACAGCACTCTGGACAAATCCAATAGGTGCTCCAATCTTCTCAAAAGCTCCACAAGTGTAAAACGACTGTTGATGCCAGTTCCGTGTTTTAATGAAACTGCTTGACCCCTTAGTGAAATGTTTATTTCTTGCAGCTCCAGGCTGCACCCCTATATTCATCAGTCTAGACAGGGATACGCAACGTAGTGCGTGCATTTGAGCTGAGAACCTTTTCACTTGTTCCCAAAGAGTAAATCTATATTAGAATCACAGAACAAGAGGGTTGGGAGTTGGGTTGGGGGTGGAGGTATAAATGATATATTGGAGCCCTTACATTTGTTCTGCAGATCCACTAATCGAGAACCACTGTTCTGATGGAAAGGTGACACCAGCACATTGGGACAGGGCATATCCATCGGGACACACTTTCTTCTATCTATTTCCCATAAAGCACAAGCATGAATAGATGGAATATCTGGGGCCGTGAGGCATCTCTTCAAAACCTGACAGACAGAACAGGGTCTTGATCAGGGCTTTTCAACTAAGTTTACTCTGGGGTGGGATCCTTTAAAGAAACTGGCTTTGTATATAGACAGTTGTAGGTAATGTTGTAATTAAGTTGTAGGTCATGTTGTAATTAGTTTGTAGGCCACAAGAGCTGTAAGCCAGGTGATTCTATTCTGTATTAATTTTGTATTGATTACTCCCCTTACTCTCTATAGTATTTGTAGTTTTGCATAATAAATTTTAGGATTTATGTGTGGGTATAACCTGTTCTTAGGATTTGTTTCCGGGAATGTCAGAAAAATTGAAAATACGCAAACTTTTGTTTTGTATTTTTCTAGGTCACAGTTGCGAAAGTTTTAACTCCTTTCCCTAAGCTCATTTCAGTGATCCTGTTAAAACATGTAATACCTACAATCCACTCATAGGGTTGTGTACAATCAATTTTCGTCGTTTTCAGGATGAATTTTTTTTTTTTTGAAGCTCCACCCTGGCTTTTGCCAGGGGCCGCAGGCAATATAGGCAGGCCATAAATGTGGCCAATTGTCTGAACGCGGTTTCTGGGACCTCTCCACGGCGATCCTCATCCACATGGTGGCACTTTGTGTCATCGGGTGTTTATCGCTTGTGTGATGTCCTAGTGGGGTAGAAAGTCAGTCAGTCAGTCATAGGGTTGTGAGGCAGACATGATGATAGGCATCAGTAATCTCCTACATAAATCTCTAATGTCCATGTTATGAAGTAAGTTACGAAGTATATTCTAATGTCTATTCTAGCTGTTTTAGTTACATACTGTTGAGAACAACTTACAGTGATTCTTAAATAGTGTTTAGAATATTTGCTGTTTCTTATTGTTATTATTGCTGACTGTTTTTTTGTTTTGTTTAATGTTTTATTTACTTTGCTTTATATTTTACATTTTATACATTTATTCACTGTTGAACAAATTATGGATAAAGGTATTTGTGTTGTGCTTTATTTTGTTTGTAAAAATGTTTCAAATATTAATGTATATCCTTGACACAGTTCCTATTATCTTATTAACAGATACTCTTAGCTGCATTATAGTTTTCAAACACTCCAGTCTTTGTACTTGATTGTCATATATAAATCTTTAGGTTGTTTTTAAAGCAGAATTACTGTTAATTGTGAGCTTCTTTTCATGGAATGCTCTAGCAGAGCAGTTAGAAGCTTACCTTTAAACTTAAAGGTCTTGAGTTCAAATCTGCATTGAAGAGATTGCAATATTTGATTTGGGTTCCCTGGTCAACCGTGGCTGTATTTGCATAAAGCTGATAACATCCTGAATTGTTTGCATAAAGTTGATAACATCCTGAATTGATTGCCGATTGGTCTTTTAAAATATTTTTCTAGCACTCTGTACTCAGTTTGTCAGTTGTCAGAATTATGAAAAATGTTGAAAATTTCATTTTCAGGGAATATCTGAAAGAAAATCCATGGTTTTCCAAACGGAAGTCAAAGTTTATGAAGCAGGCTTTCAGATCAGATGGAAACACTCTGTGTGAAAAATATCCTGAAGGTAAAGTTTATATTGCAAAGATTGGTGACTTCAGTGATGCCGACATATCATTTGATAGCTTGATAGACTATATCCGCAGGTTTCTGTGTGTCCCTGTGCAAGTCCTGAATGAGCTTGCTATTGAGAAAAGAAATAATGACTTGATATTTGTGAAAAAGCCATCTTGCAGGTCGTCTGGCCGGGCTGAGGCAAGAATAAGGAAGAGCTGTCTGCAAACAAGGTAATTGATCGTATTTTTTCTGCTTCTACAGGTAATGTTTATATTTTACTTCATTGTTATTCTTCTACATCGGACTACAAAAATTCTTTACAATGTTATTATTTTGCCCCATATAATTAAATACATTTTCACAAGATGTAATATTTCATGTTGCAGGTTACCAATTTTCTTCTTCTTCTTTATTCACCAGCTGTAAACTCTGGCAAAAAATCCTGGTTGTTCGTCCATTTGGACTTAAGCTTTGTTGTCAGGGCCTGAGTTTTGCTTATACATCCATTTTACTGGCTTATTTGTGTGCAGTTGGTTGTTAATTGCCCCTTGGGCAGATGTACCTGGACTTTAAAAAAGCTCCCAGTTAATCAATTCATAAGACATACCTTCTTTTGGCTAGGCAGTGGGTCTATTCTTGTTTCCCCCACAATGGGAGCCAGGGAACTCTCACTGGTAGGTTACCAAATGAAAAACGTTTTAGTTGATGAAATATACAATTGAGTGCACATTCAGAGTATGTTGGATTGTCGAGCCAAAGGTCTTGAGTCTAATATAGATCTAACACCATAAGCCTGATGTGTCTTTGGCATTGAAAGGATCCTCTCTCATTGTCTCCAGTTAAAGACACAATGTGCAGCAATCTTAGTGTACTGCATATCCTATCTGTGTTTGCATCCAAAACTGAATTGAATTCAAAGAGAAAAAAAAAGGAAGAAGACGAAGAAGAAAAGCAAGACAGAGAATAAAGATTAGCAAGAAGGAGAAGAAAACGAACAAGGTAAAGAAGGAGGAGAAAGAATAATTTACTGACTACAAAATATTTGCGAGGAGACATTAGTCACCTTTTACAACATGCTTGTAAAAGAGAGGGTAGGTCTATTCTTTCCCCCATCCCCCCTTCTCCAGAATAGGTCCCCAGAACCCACATTGGTAGCAAACAGCTGTTAATGCCTATAATAAGTGGGTTTTTTAGTTCATTTTCACAGAATTCTATGGATTCTGTATTTTGTTATACTAAAAGTGATTTAATCCTCGATGTCTGCATTTTATATATTTCTTCAAAATACTGTATATTTAAATTAACAAATGTTCTGATTATCTTAAATTCGCTCATTGTTGAAAGACGTTTCTATTTTCAGTCACTTTGTAAATATCTTGCGTACATGGTTAGTGTAGCCATTTAGACCTTTTCTTCTTCTTATAGTCAATGTTGTGCGGTGTTGGTAGTCATGTCTGCCCACAGCCTTCTGTTTTCTGTCTCCCAGTGTAGCATAAGCTCTTAGCCAACTCACACCAAGTCATTCTATCCTCAAGCAAAACACAGTTTGACATTTCTGGGTTGCTCAACCAAGGACATTTTTAACTCTGACGATGCTACATGCACAAGACACAAACAGACATCTGTAACTTCTATTAGAGAATAAATGTGAAAGTCGTGACTTTCATGTCATTTTATCAGGGTCCTTAAGAACTTATAAAACTATAATCTTCGTGTCGTAATTACTAATTCAAACATGAATTGACTATTACTTGAACTCTTTGAAGCAACTTCCTATATTTATTGCCTTTCTCAAGATTTATCACAGGCCTTAGAAATAACAGTGAACAGCTAAAGATTGAAAATAATATCATATCGTCTCCTTTTAAAAAAAAAAAGAGATTGAATGCCTAATCTCCTTGATAGTTACAAATAGCAGGTCTTGCATTTTCATGAAATCTTGAAAAATTCCCGGGTAATTATAAATCACATGAATAAGCTTTTAAGCCACTGTACCAGAAACTAGCCTGCATGAGTCGGTAAAGCCTGTTACCTTTTATGAAATCTACTCTGCCTAGAAGAGACCCCACATGATGTGTACAAAGGTTGGTCTCACTGGCGTTTGCAAAGCAATGTGCCCTGCATTCTTATTAATAGATAAGTAAAGGTCCCTTTTCCACACGTTTAGGCATTTTGGGAATATAAGGCTACACCTACATTTGTATAGACCACTCGGCACTTGGTGGGTGATGTGGTCAGCATTACGCCAGCCACCCTTACTTGCCTGGACTGTACCTGGTACCACTCAAGTTTGGGTTGACTTGGGAGTCAAGGTCACTTTTGAAAATAAGTCAGGCTCCAGCAAGACGTGAACTCATGACCTTCCAATCTGCAGGCGGGCATCTAGCTGCCACACCACTGAGACCCCCTTATTGATAGATGAATGGAGGAAAAGAAAAAAACCAATGCTTATACATTTAAGATATGATCAGCAAAAAACTTATTTTTTTCTGTCCACAGGTTTAATGCCAAAACCAAGCATATACAAATAGAGGTTGACTCCATTCTTGCACAGATACGGAGTATCATTCCCGGAGATGCTTTATGCCTGATTGGTTTAACCCTATATGATCTTTATGGGGATGACAGTGATCTCTTTGTGGCAGGCATGGCAGCAGGGAATAGAAGAGTGGCAGTTTTCAGTCTGATGAGATACAATCCTGCGCTGACTTTCTCATCCGAACACTGGTGAGCTTATTTTTTTAATGTAAACATGTATGTTTTTGACTGCTGTTAAGATCAGCATAAAACGTAATCATTGTTGATCTCATAGTAGTTTTTTTTTTCTTCTGCAGTGTAATCTTTTCTTCTATATACAGAAATTTCAGGGGATCATCGCTGGAGCTGTGGAGTTTAGGCTTCATGCTGCACTCTTGACTGATTCTTTCTTTAAATATATTACTCTTGACACCTGAAGGTGTCTGATTGATTATTGACTTTGACAGCTCTCTTTCTCAAAGATTCAGCTGGTTAAACTAGAGTGCATACAGAATGCAGCTGTGTGGGTCATTCTGGGCTGTGCCTGAGACAAGACACCCCACTAGGTGTATGCGATTTATTCTTGGTTTGCTGACTGTTGCAGATAGGTTCAAGGTGCTGCGGGCGAAGTGATACCTCACAGTAGCTGCGGACACAGATCAACCTTTGCACAAAGCACTGTTAAGGGTCAGTGCTGATAAGGAAGTCATGGATGGCTCAGGCAGAAGACACAATCAGACAGGTTTGCATCCTGGAGAACATTAGGTGAGGAGAGAAGAGTGGGCCAGAGTGCCAGTGGAACAGTCAGATTTATGTAGTCATAATCACATTGAGCTGAAAGTGCAGATATTTGCCAGCAAGTGCCATGGAGGTGGAAATTCAGCAGTTAATTCAAGATAAGGCTCACTGAGGTGATGTGATTATTTATACAGATGGTTCAGTGTCAGGAGGCAAAAGAAGTGCTTAGAGGTTCTTAGCAAAAGCTAGTTGTTGACGTTTGATGCAGGAGAGCCTATCTAATGATACCACAATTTACAGCTTAAAATAGAGGTGGAGGCAGTCACTGCAGCTTTCCACTGGTTAGAGAACACAATATACACACACCTCATGATTTTAACTGACTCAGAAAGCATGCTGAGGAAGGTGAGGACAGTCATGCTTCATGCAGTGGCATGCTTCACTTTGGAGATGATGGGTGGGGACTGCATTGTCAGGATCTTTTCTCCAGGGGATTCCGATGTGTTAAGAAATGAACAGGAGGACAGACTGGCTGGTTCTGCACAGCTTAGTAGAAAATGTTGAATTAAGAATCGACATCATAGCACTCAGGACATTCCCATAAGCGCTCTGTTCCATCTTCAGCAGCTAGTGAAGCGTTACAATTCTTAAGGCACCAGTAACTGTCTGATTGTGTATCCATTTTGCCTTACCCTTGAGTGTTAAGCGTCGGCCAGATCCCCTGGTAACTCCTTGCAGCGTCATTCTCCTCAGACCATAATGATCTGTGTTCCTCCACATTGTTCACTTGCTCCCAAAGGGTTCTCACAACATCTGGCTTGTCATGCATCATTTCACCACCAAATGGTACAGAACTGGCCAGTCAGTCTGCCTGCTTATTTTCCAATACACCGGCATTACCTAGAGAAAATATCCAAAGGATGCTAACTACCCGGGACCTCAGAAGTTATGCTTGCCACTCTGCACAGAGCATGTTAGTCTCCACCTTTCTCAACATGCTCTGTGAGTCAGTTACAATCACGCCATGTATTTACGTACAGCTGATTCTCAAGCCAGTGGAAGGCAGCAGTGACTGCCTGCACCTCCACTCTCAAACTAGACATTACGATATCGTATGCAGGCTTTGTTGCACTAAGCGACATCCATTCGCTTTCGCTATAAACCCCCATGCACTTCATCTCCCCCTCGACATAGAGCCATCTGTATAGATAATCACATCACCTGGTCTGGAATTATTTGTGGAATATTAGTAGCTTAGTGGAATGCTGATGCATGATAAGGCAGACGTGGTCAAGGCCTTATAGGAGCACAAGTACAATTCAGAGGAGTGCATGGATCATCAGTCTGGTGGAAGAGATGCAACGAGGAGTGACAAGGGGAATCTGGCCAATACTCGACACTCAGAGGAAAGGACAGACGGACATATTATCAGACTGCTTCTGGCACCATTGGTATTTGAACTCTGCGTTGGCTGCTGAAGATGGAGACAGAATGCTCCGAGTACTGTGATGTCAGTTCTTGAATCAACAACTAAACTCAACTGAAGAATATGGGTTTTCAGATAGCTATGAATCTTGTAGGCAGGTCACCAAAAACAGCTTTCTGGGAAATAGCGCTGGCTTATCCATATCACACCCACATCAAATACCTCTTGGCGGCATTTTCCATGGGAGCCAAGCCAGAGCCTGATGTTCGTGTGTTAATAAAATGCCCACCAAAATGGATTTTCAGGAATAACCTGAGCTCTCTTTACAGCCAGTCTTAAATGAGTAACAGGAAGTGTTCTGCTCTTTTGTGAAGTCAAGGAAGCCAGTCATAATACTGAATTATTTTGCCCATTAGACAATGACCGAGCTAAAAAAAAAATATGTGGTGAGCACCATATGCCAAATATACCTCAAGGCATGGAAACAACTCCTTTACTTAACATTTTCCCCATACAGGTGATGGATATGAGGTCTCTTATCATGTATTTTAGTTGCATTGTGATACGTCATATTTGGGTGGATGAGCACATTGATGAGGATATCAGACATAACGTCCTCATCATCATCTTGCAGATCCTTTACAAAATGTCACTGTCATCACAGTCTGCCTGAAAGAAACTTTGCTAGCTGACCTGCCTCGTTCACTTTCCTACCCAAGGTGTCTCACACATCCTTTACCCATATTCTTGCTGGCTGTCCCACCTCGTTCACTTTCCTACCCAAAGTGTCTCACACATCCTGTACCCATATTCTTGCTGGCTGTCCCACCTCGTTCACTTTCCTACCCAAAGTGTCTCACACATCCTGTACCCATATTCTTGCTGGCTGTCCCACCTCGTTCTCTTTCCTACCCAAAGTGTCTCACACATCCTGTGCCCATATTCATTCTGATCGGCCCTGCAGCTCTTTCCCTGGTACCTTACCTCCAGTATTGTTCTTTCCAAGCCACTGTGGCATTTGATGTGGCCAACATATTTCAGTTTTCTTAGACCATATTTTATGAGCCAAGGTCTTTAAGGATGTCAATGTTTTTTCTTCACACACGTATGCATTCTTAGTGACTCGATGAATATGCTTTAAAAAAATCCAAGCTAGATTTATCCGGCAAGAATCGATTGCAAAACTAAGCACTTCACGAATAGCTGCCTTAACCTTCATCTTTGTGCCAGGTCATGCATGTGTTCAAGGGAACGAGCGTGCAGACTATCTTGCTGACACTGTGGTTGCTATGGCTGGTCCAGTACTGAACAGAAGTGATGTTATCAATCCCATGCGCTGCACTTACCGTACCAAGGATCACACCAAAGGACATGACTCTGTATCCCTGTCTAGACTGATGGACATTGGGGTGCAGCCTGAAGCTGCAAAAAATGAAAATTTCACTAAGGGGACAAGACATTTCATTAACCAACACAGAACAGGCATCATCAGTTGTTTTACACTTGTGGAGCTTTTGAGGAGGAGATTGGAGCACCTATGGATCTGTCCGGCGTGCTGTGATGATAATCCTTACTAATCACTGTTTTTTCTTGGTCCATTGTTTTAAGTCTTATCCTTCTCCTTCTCCTCTAGTCCTATTCTACCTTTCAGCATCAGGTTTTTGAAGAGGCATCAGGTGCGAGCCTTGGTATGTGCTAGTATTTACAGCTTCAGTTACTCCAGCTGTGCATTGCTTGCGTGGTTGACCTCTAGCTGTGGTTCCATTGTGTCTGACAGTGCTTTCTGGTGCATGCATATCTGGTGGTAGTCTTGACACATATTCGAACCATTTTATGTTGTTTCTTGTAGCCTTGTCTTAGGGAGAGGAAATACAACCTGAAATCTTGATGTTATAGCAGGACAGCATTGTATCGCAACTGGCCTAGGAAAGAAGCTCGGACAGGCAGAAGTATAGAGCACTGCTTTGCTGACCTGGCAGCTCCTGCAGCCTGCTTTGTTCCAAACATATTGATGTTACCTTCCCTTTTTGAGTAAACAAGGCAGGCTTAGTGAGAGATCATGCTGCTTGGGCAAAACATAGTCTCATCAAAAGTATCCAGGCTTTATGCTCTGACACTCACCATCACCAAGGACTATGATTCCCAGGCCCCCTGATAGCTAAATATAACACCATCATCTCAAAAGACAGAATGGTGCCAACAACAGATATCTAAAAAACAGTATACTGCAAGAGTCTAAAAGTAACAGTAATCTTGTGCCTGAAGTACATGTGAATATGTATTCTAAAATTCTCACTAGGTATGACATCAAGGAGAGTAAGAAAGTCAGTTCTGCAGAAAAGCAGAGGTTGATCCTACAACGAAGCTGTAAACTTGTGGTCCATGAAATTTGTCACTTACTTGGATTACCACACTGTGTATACTTCCGTTGTTGCATGAATGGCTCAGGTAGGTTTCAGGGTCCTGTTTGAAGGGTGGGGTTGGGGGGAAGAGAATAAAGCTACTGCCTTCAACAAGCATGTCATAAAGGGCAACTAATTAGGAGCTTGCTGAACTCGAACATAATGGAACATAATGGGCCAAAAGGCACAGATAATGCAGCCTGGCTTTCAGCCACAACAGAATGTGTCAGTCGCCCTTTTAAGGGTGAACACAGCCCTTTTAAAGTGAACACATAAAAAATAGAGGAAATGTAAGATAGGCAACAGATAGTCTGCGGAACTAAGAAAGTCAAGCAACTAGTTTGAAGAAGAAATCAAATTAAAAATAAATAAAATTACTAGACAACTAGGGATGAAACTAGTCATACAGTTCGTTAAAAAGCAAAGATAGTTTGGGCATCTGGTGAGAATATCCTAGTACCAAATGCCCTAGAGAGCCACTGTGAATACAAGACAGCATCATTAACAGCTTCATAGAAATGAATATCAACTTATGCAGTGCATTAGAAAAAGCACACCCAAGATCCTTACACCCCTCCCCCTTTTCCCCCAGTTCCTAACACTGTGATGAAGTAACTCATGGAATAGAACTACTACTACTTTGAAGCTGGGATTAATATTTCAGGGTCAGTGTATTTTAAAATGGGTACCAGGACATTTCTGGGAAGTAAAAATCTAATATCAACCATATGATATCCAAAAGTGGCTTTCAGGGCCCCATTTAGGGGCGGGTAGTACAGCCATTGCCCCCCCCCCCCCCCTCCACAAAAATAGGAGAGTTTCCTTCAAAATCAGAGTGCCTCTACCTGAGAGATAAGGAACCAATAGTCAGCATACAAATAGGCCAGGAGTTGAGAGTTCATGAGCACTAAGAAGAACCATCTGCTCCGTAATGGTGATTGATCTATCAAAGAAAAAGGTTGTGCCATATACATCAGCCGCTGAATGAGAGAAAAGACTGCAACATTAGACAGTAAATTTCATGTACTAATACAAAACTAAAGTCATTTAAAAGCCAAAAGTCCACTTGGACGAACATCCAAGACCTACCAACAGATTGCACAGCCGAACCGCCATGCATGGAGATCTATCAAAGACCTCTGTGCCTATGTGCAGTACAGCTTAATGACACAAGAGGTTAATTAGAACATTTCATTACTAATACAATTAAAGTCATTTATAGAGATATACTTGACCAATTTTGTCAAAGCTAAGTGTTGAAAAGGAAGACACCATGGTGTTGTGGCTACACACTCGCCTGCAGAGGTTGTAGGTTTAGGTTGTCATAGAATCGGACTTTCTCAAAAATGAATTCTTGTATCTTTACTTCCCAGAAATGTTTTTGGCTTTGAGAATTATGAGTGTTAGTTTCATCATTCTGACATATTTGGTTTGATTAAGCTACAGATAATTTGCCAGCTCCCAGGTCGACCCAGCCTTGAGTGAGTACCGGGCGCAGAGTGCCAGGAAGTAAAGGCGGCCGACGTGATGCTGACCACATCACCCATCTTGTTCCGATTGGTCTATAAAAATATAGGTCTAGCCCTATATGCCCAAAGGCATGGGAAATGGTGCTTTACTTTACTTTTCCTAATTTGCCAGCAGACTACTCTGCATCAATTCCAAATCAGAGGAGTATGTAACCATGTTGAGGCAAACTACGTAATGTTAAATTGCCTATTAACACGAAAAACAGACAGCAGAGATTATTTTACAGCATCCCGTAATACATAGGTGCCTAATTTTGTTCTAAATTGTCCTTATCTCGTGTATTGTTTGAGTTCTTTTGTGTGTTATATCTTGCTTTGTTTTCCTTATTGCTTCTTTTTATTTTATAATATTTATTAAATTTAAACAGTGGATTCTGTCCCAGTGAAGAAAGAAACCATAAATTTGTTGTCTGTATCTGTTATTTTTTTTGTCTATAACTGTCCTAGGTCACCTGCAGGAAGACTTTGACCAACCAATGATGTTATGTCCTGTTGACCTTCACAAACTCCAAGAGCTAATTGGCTTCGATGTGACTGAGAGGTACCAGAGTCTACTGGATTTCTTCAACACTCATGGATTTACTGATGAGGCTGCATGGACAGAACGGAGATTAAAGTTCCTTCAGGCCAAGAAATCTTATCATAGTTCTAGAGTGTAATTAAATCACCCAGGAGCAAGTAATGATGTAGTGTAATAGACATAGATGCCAGAACCCCTGTAAGAGGGATGTATTCTTCCTATGTTTTTTGTGTGTGTCACCACCTCTGCTATTGTCCATATGGTTCAACATTGTCTCTCTTGTGATTCTTCTGAGGAGTAGTGCCAAAAGTACATATATTTCTAGTGGTTGGGCAGGGATTCTGAGTCTGTTAGGGTGAGTTCATTGTTCAAGACCGCTTATTTCAAACATCAGTCCAGCGACTTCAGATAGAATAAACTGCAATGCCAGCCTATCTTAATGATACTATAGTTAGTGCATGCAACATTATTAAGATTAATTTCAACACCCTGCTCCATTACAGAAGAGAAAGGTGTCGAGTATTTAAAATATGGCTTGAAAGAAAGAGAGAGAGAGAGAGAGAATAGATACCATATGAAATTCATAGTAAACTTCTAAAAGTAATTCTGCTTTAGAACCACTGATTTCAAATATCCAGTCAGCTGGCTATTTTTCTCAAATAACTGATGAAATTGCAGATAGTTCTGTGTAAGAGGAACTTTCATTTTGTTTTAGAACTGTTTACCAGTGACCTTGAAATTTATTAACTGTTTTAGGGTTCAACTCAGTAGGAGACAGAAGTAACCACACTTGTCAGTATCATTAAAGATGTTCTTTTTAGACACCTGCAAACAAAAATACACAGACAGAAATCAGGGCACTGTATGTTCACCATTTTTCTTAATCTGTTAACTTAGTTGTTCAAGATGCTTCAAAGAATCTATTAGGTTGTTGCAGTGCCCTCAACCTGCTAAGATATTGTTTGTGAAAAGCATTTCACTAAAAGACCGGCCTTATTTTCTCAGTTGTAATGTGTCAAATGATACATCCGTCAATTTATATGTTTTGCCCATCATGGTAGACAGTTCATTACATCTCTCAAACTGACAGTCAGATGCAGTTGTCTCAATTGGGCAGGAGGCTGAGCAGTTCCTAGTCTTGTATAAACACGTCTGTTGGCATGTGAGATTTGTATAAATACTTAATGGAAATTTCACTACTTTCAGTTGTTTCATTTGATTATCTTGTTCTGCTTCTCTACGTCCTTTTTTTTAACCGCTTCGAGTGTTGAGGGAGATATAAGGACCTGTTTCGTGCTCTTCTAGCTGCTTTGACCAAAGACGCATTGTGGTGCTGTAGAGTTTCTCTGACGTTATCGTCCCAACTTGTTCTTGGTTTGCCTTTTACTCTACGTCCCTCTCCTCTTTTGGTATATGCCTTGTATGGTATAGCATCATTTGATTATCACAATCATATTATTTGCATATTACTGAAATAAACACATTTTTTAAAATGTATTGAAGCTGCAATATAAGAGTAATGAGTGATTAATATAAGAAATATGACATTCTCAAATTAAAGACATTTTAACATCTGTGCTGTATTACTTTTTTTTTTTTTCACCTTTCTGTCTTTCCAGAGGATAGTGTTTTATTTTGCTATAGATGAGCATGGGAATCAGCCCATGACGATAGCGAATGTGACGAGTAAAAACAGCTCACATTAAGAAATCATCTTCCACAAAAAAATGCATTGAGATTTCAGGACCATTATTGCCATCACATGTCTTTGACATGTTTCTTCTCAGACACTCAGCTCTTAGCTTGTCTGCAGTTTTTTTTTCTGTCTTTGATAGATTAGGGACTACAACTGCTCAAAGTCTCACAGAGAGCTGGTTAAACTAGAGCGCATACAGAATGCAGCTTTAATGACTGAGGGTCATTCTTGGCTGTTGTGATTTAGGTGGTTGTTTGACCAACAAATAAGTGTCTAGGGATTCATAATAACTTGAGCCCCACTTGAATTAAATACTGGTATGACCATGATTATTGCAGATGCAATAATCTACACAGACAGATCCTTTATATGCCAAAAAAGAAGCGCATGGGCATTCACAGCACGCTCAGAACAGTCAAAGAAGCCAACAGTGCCTTCTCCATGACAACCAGCAGCATGACGATGGAGGTGATGGCAGTGACGCAAGCGTTCGCCTGGCTCGAAAGAGAAAACTACACCCATGTATGTATACTCAGTGATTGATTGAGTATGATCCAGAGGGTTCAGTGCGAAGACATTGTCTTGAATCATTACAGAAGTCCACTGTGCGTGTGCAGTCACCTTTATTTTTGTTCCACAGGCGTTAATGGAAATAAAAGAACTGATAGGTTGGCTGGATCTGCTATCACTACCGACGGTCAGCCTATGGATCATGCTGATATTGTTTATGCCCTTAGAAAAATGGGAAGGATAGAAGACTTTAGGGGCTGTGAATCCACATTACTCGCCAGAATGGCAGACTTGGGAATTAAGGTCGGCATAGCAGAAAACAAGACTCGCACCAGACGACTTGTTAATCAACATAGAACTGGTACTATTAGCCATCGGACGTTGGGGTTCATACTAACTATAACCCAACTAACTAACTAAGACCATGACACATCAGTAATATACTTTATTTACGCCATACAATTACTATAGTAGGATGAAGTTACCAAAACATTACAAGTCCTTGCTTCCATGCCTCACACTCCCATCAAACATCGGTACATGAGTGAAATACCTCTGAAGAAAAACCAGCATGAAGTCTGTATAACCTGACCAAGCTGTACAACCTGGAAGTGGTAACTTGTGAACTATGCACAACGATGCAAGCAGGACACTAATCACTTCAGCACAACAAACTGACACCAAGTCCGAACTGCCTATCAATCTCCACAACTTGGAGACGATAACCTGCATCCATACACAATAATTTCAGCAGGTCTCCCTTATCATATCTATTTCTGAGCAGTCTTTTTTATTCCTATACCTAACCGCTCAGTACGTGCAAACCAATTTTGCCACGCAAACACTCAGCACATTTCTCAGAGACTTCAAGTACTGCAACCTTCCTCAAGTCTCAACTTGCATTGTGAGCTCCTGCACCCTCACTTAACTCTTTGAGACCCAGAGGGTTTAGCATCACAGGCCCAAGGTGTAGTCAAGAGGGACGAAAAATCGGCGCATCATGCGTTCATTCGGCTTCTAGGCAGAAACCTATGAACGTATGATGCGTTCCTTGGGATTCAAAGAGTTAATATTCATGCTAGTCAATAACCATGAGATAATGGAGACATTATTTTTTTTACATTTATGTGTATACAAGTGACACACAACAGCTGTACCAGATAGAGTGTATGAGATATCTCCTTGGTTTGCTGACTGTTGCAGGTATCTCAGAGTAGACACAAATCACCCTTTGCATGAAGCAGTGGATGTAGTTAAGGATCAGTGGCTGATAAGATGGAAGTCATGGATGGTTGAGGCAGAGGACAAGATTAGACATGCTGAGGAGGGCGAGTTCAGGAATGTTTCGCTTTGGAGGTCAAAGGTGAGGAGCATTATTGAATCTTTTCTCTAGGGCATGCCAGAGTTTTGGAAAATGAAGATGCATAAGGTCTTATGGGAGCATGCATACAATTCGGAAAAGCAATTGGATCATCAGTCTGGTGAGAGCGATGCAGCGAGTGGTGACAAGAGGTTCTGGTCGATACTTGATGCTCAGAGGAAAGGACAGAAGTATAATCAGACTACTACTAGTACCATTGGTATTGGAACTCTGTCCTGGCTGCTGAAGATGGAGAAAGAGCGCTTAGGGGAATGCTCCGAGGGCTGTGATGTTGGGTCTTGTAATTGCATCATCTTCTTGAGCATGCGAGTCCCTTGAGGTTCATTGCTGCAGATAGCACTTGCTTCAATTCAACTCTCTGATTATCAGTTGACTCTGACGAGAGATGATGCTTCAAGTGTACTAAAGTACTACATATAGAATTTATCAGTTATAGACCACTTGGTTGTCACTTCATGTGTACTAAAGTGCTACATATAGAATTTATCAGCTATAGATCCCTTGGTTGTCACTTCATGTGTACTAAAGTGCTACATATAGAATTTATCAGCTATAGATTCCTTGGTTGCCACTTTTTCTTTCCAAACTTGAAACCACCATCACTTTTTCTAATGCTGATCTTTTGAAATTGAAATTTCACAATGTTTTCCAAAGCCTGCCTAGTCATCACATGACCAAAACAAATAAAAAACTCAATTTAATCATCCTGAATTTCTCTAATCCCTGTTCTACCTTTCAGAGCCAGGTTGTGAAGAGACATCTGGCATGAGCCTTGATGTGTGCTGCACGGATGCTGAGATTGACACCTTTAGATATTCCATCTATCCATCATGTGTTTGAACTTGGCTTTTAATCATTATGTATTTTATATCTTCTTCTTCTTCGTGTTCACCAAAAACTCTGGTGGAAAGTTCTGGTTGTTCATTCACTTCTGACTGCAGTCCTGTTCCAGAACCTGAGTGTTGCATGTGCATCCATTTTACAGATCTGATTCATGTTTATGCAGACTGCTGGTTCCTTGCCTCTCAGGCAGATGAACTCCGTCTTTGAAGGAAGCTCTTAATTAGTCGACTCTTATCACATGCTTTTGAGTAGGCAGTGGGAAATTTTGACTATTCTTGTTTTTTCAAAACTAAAACGTAACGTTTCGGGCCCCGGAACCCAAACACAAGTGGCAGTGGGTCTTTTCTTGTCTAAGATAGGGCCCGGACAACACTTGTTTTGTACATTACTATCGTAAAAGTTTATAGGAAGACGCAAACACAAACTTATATTATGAGACTTGTTCAGTAGTATGTGTTCACGTCCCTGTGCGAGTTCTGGAGCTAGATTATTTTGGAGAATAAAGAATATGCCCACTGCGTCCCTAATAAGCATGTCATAGAAGACAACTAATTAGGGGTGTTTTATTCAAAGTCACAGTGCATCTGCCGGAGAGGCAGGGAACCAGAGTCTGCACACAAGTGAGCTGCTTCTGTTAAATGGATGTGCACACACAACTAATGTTCTAAATCAGGACAAAAGCCTAGGAGTGGACAAACAACCAGAAATTTTCCGCCAGAGTTTACAGCTGGTAAATGTTAATAAGAAGCTCACATGCTGAAGATTACCATTTTAGGTTTGAGCTTTTTATTTCTATAAAGGTAATTACCATTCAGTTCAAACTCATAAAAGATCTTTGTAATGGTGATTAAAGTACATATTCAGTTTAAACTAAACAAAAACAGGAAAAAAACAACAGAGATATTTAAATCAGTACGCATATTTTATTATATTGTGCTCAACACCCCCCCCCCCCAAGCTCATTATACTAGCAAGACAGCATTGATGCAGCCATCATTCTCTGGGTTGTTGGTGACTTGTGCATATTTACCTGTAAGAGAACAACAGTAATAATTATTATACGTGTTAAAATCTAAACATACACATAAGTCAGGACATAGTGTGTAAATCAGTTTAAAAATGAAACCTTACAAGTATTATATCTGATCCCAGCTCATATGGCTATAGACTTACAGACTTGCATATGCTCGCAGTGGCAGTTTCAGATCTCAGCCCGAATGAGTTGCTTCAGCTGACTGTAGTTTCATGTCAACAGACTAAAATGCCTACTGGACGGGTTTCATTTTCACCAGATGTCTGCCTGTATTTACCACTTCTTTGGAAGGGGGGAGGGGGGGGTTTCAGGCCTAAGGATTTAGTGCTGCATTGCTAGTGCTGTCAGCATGGACTGTGCAGGGTATGATTTTATTTTTGCCCCTGACATAAACAACATCCACACTGCCAAGAATTCGAAGCTAGGTCTTTAGCATGAGAGCCCAGTGCTCTTAACCATTTGGCCAACTGCTCCACTGTATTTGTTGCCGTGAACATTTTGTCTTGCGTTGGGTGAGACAGTAGTATATAGAGCCGACTATTCAGAGGCAATGCAAAACTACTGAATGTAAAATCTGCCTAGAAAAACACCATAACAGCCCCCAAAAAAATGCTTAGGCTGGTTCTGCAACGTCCTGTAAAGGCTACACAACTAACTTTTATGATCTATTCTGGGGAACCTTGCAGCTTATATCCATTCTAATATTACAACAATTATTACTTAGACAAGACTTGGAACCAAACACTTAGTGATCACTTCCAATCAGCAGAATAAGTAATAAAGTGATACTTCAATACTACTGATACATGCCAGTAGTTAGCTGTCACACTACAATTTATATGGCAAACATGGAATAATAAACATCCAAACAAATTAAAGAACTATTATCTTACCCCAAACCACTTTTCCTGCATGTGTCACCAAACCCAACTCACTGATGTTGACCTAGACAAATATGAAAACAGATGTTAGCAATGGAACAATCGAGAGAGAGAAATAGAGAGAGAAAGAGAGAGGGTGTGTGGGCACATGTTGACACTCTTCTTATCTACAGTGTTCCATGTTCCATGGATAACATTTTCATTACACTTATGGCTAAACAGTCACACGGAACTGGCTTGTATAAACCCAGTTATTTTAGTTCTTCATTCTTATACAACATGAAGAATGTGATTATATTCTAGTAACATTCAGCCCATTCTGTTTAATCGTATGAGGTCTCCAATCTTCAGTGCACGGTGTGGGTACTCAATATCTACCATCATTGTGAAGATCTGCTGCCACTCAAGCCTCACTTCATGTAATGTAGGTGAATCCCAGCAGCTTCATCATGGTGGAGATCAGGGAGCTCCATCTATCCATTTATGGAGAGAAAAAAATCAACCATGTTCAACCCGCTGTGAGCAGTATCGGCTATAACTATTGTTTGGTTTCTTTGTGCCACGTAGGCTTGGAGTGGTACTCTAGTTCCTGGTGATGGCTGCTGAATAGGGGGTTGGTTTAAGAGTATTATTAAGAATATCCACGAAGCAATCATGGAAGCGATCTGCTAGCTTCAAACTAGTTTCCCCAAAATATATCTCGATGCCCAAGAAATTCACAGAAGTGGTGGAAATCCAGGAGGTGAATTGAATAAGGTGGTTAAAGGTGCTAATGAAAACCCATAAAAGAGCATGCATTACTGGGATATTTTGATACCCATCGCAACACCACTAATTTGGTCAAAATACTTGCTGCTAAACTATAAAAAAAAAAATTAAAAAGTAAGTAATAATTCAGCAAGAACCTTAGTCATGATGTGGGGGTTGGTCCTCCTATTCAAAAAGAACCAGAGTGCCTGCAAACCATCAGCATGAGGGAGAAATTATAAAGAAAGTATACGCCCAACAGGAAAAGGTAGTATATTTTGCCAGGGAGTAACCTGACAGACCCATACATGTTAAGGATATGGTTAGTATCTTTAATGAATGAGAGAAGGCTGCTGACAGTGGGTTGAAAAACACTGTCAAGGAATTCAAAAATAAATACTGTCGGGCATGAGCAAGCGGAGATGATAGGGCGACCAGGGTTGTTGAGTCTGTGGATCTTGGAAAGAAGGTACATACTAGGTGTGACAAGACAGCTGTCTTGCACCAGCAGATCAGTGGCAGAACAAGCACCATCATGGATAAGGGAGTACAAAGTAATCTTGACTTTAGAGTTATTGGAGATGGTAGGATCACCACTCCTAGCTAAACAGAAATTAGAGCATTAAAGTTGGCTTTCATTTTCTCTAATGTACAGATATTTTTGTCAAACGGCCACACTGGCATCTTTACATGTAATCCAACAGTCATAAAAATACTCGACTGTCATAACTAACATGAAATGCTACCAATATTCACCTCAATGACAGTTCCCTTTGTGATAACACCCAAGCTAGTGTACATAGCTGAACTTGGGTTCTTCTTCACTCCAAGTATCGGCAGAAAGAAAGATGCTTTCAATTCTGGGTGGGTTACGTTTGCTTTCTTGAAGCGCAAAGCCTGTAGAGAAAATAAGGTATTATAACAACTGGTGTTGAGAAGTGGCAGAAAAATATATCTGTCAACTTAGGGGTCCAGAGCCTAAAGATTTAGGGCCACATGGCTAATGCAATGACCAGACAATGTGCAGGTTAGGATATTTATTTCTATTACCATCCATATGGCTGGCATTAATAAATGAGGCCAAGCATATAGAAACCAGTTGTGATGGGAAAAAAAAGACATGTCAACCAACTCCTAGTGGGTACGTTGAGCATAGAGACACTGAGAGGATAGAGCTTGATTAGGTTGGACTGATATGCTAGGATTTTTATACGGACAAATAATAAGCATTTTGGCATTATGCCACTCTCTGTTAACTGCTCAGCGTTATTTCTAGTACCAATTTCCAGCACTTTGCCAATGCATTTCATTATTACCTCATATGCTGAAATTCCCTTTACTGGTTTGGTTCTTGTGCTTTCCAGCTCTCTGTTTTCTATAATTGGTGCGACACTCCATAGATCAATATGGAAGCTGTTTTCTAAATATGATGACAAGTGAATATTTTGAGTAGCACATGACACTACCTACTGAATGAGCTGACTGTATTGGTATGCCCATTTACATCATTAATTACATTCTAGTTTTTTTTTTCACATTCATCCTTGCAGGGCAGATAGCATGTTGTGTTTGTGGTTTACAGCTGGACTGCCATATCTGTGTCTGTTAGCACTAAACATTAAGAAAACTATTAATAAGTCGGCTTTCACGTCAAGTTTCTTAAAGGGCAGTCGACCCATTCTACTCTCTGTGCTGTACTATCCTATTGTAGTCTTAAGGCATGTAGCTCTCCTTAGTCATCTTGCAAACATGTGGTGCTGCGTTCTTCATGTTCACAGCTGTAAACTCAGTTGGAAATTTTTAACTGTTCATCCACTTCTTGACACTGGTCTTGCTCCAGAATTTGAGTTTTGAATGCAGGTCTTTTTTTACAGACCTAGCTAATCTGTAGTGCAGACTGTTGTTTTCACGCCTCTAAGGCGAATGCACTCCAACTTTGAATGAAACAACCATAATAAGTTGCCTTTTTTTTTAACGAAGTGCTTGTTACGAGACAGTAAATCTATTGCCTCCTCCTCAAATGGGGCCCTATAACCCACACAAACAGTACTGAGTTTCAATTCTCACCAGAATGAATGGGAACGAGATTTTTTGGGGTAATCATATGGCTCTGAGGTTGACACAACATTATAAAACGGGAAGCAGAAAATGTATATTTACGTTAAAGGCACCCAGCATGTAACTGACCACATCACCCATCAGATCCTGACTGATCTAAAAACATGCCCAATATGTCACACAGCATGAAAAGTCTTTTTACTGCTTATATTACTCACCATAGGCCTGATAAATCGCTCATATTTCACTGGTTTTCTGGTAAAGCTTTCTCCTACATACGTAACTTTTGTAACCATCCTTTTCCATGCTTTTCCTAAGAGAAAAAAACATAGCTCTAGTTTCAGCATTGAACATAACATTAGGTCCTATGACCTTATATGATAATGGACAATTACTAAAAGATATTACATATATAATTAACAAAGAGATAATGTATTGATCGGCACTCATAGAGAGCGGTATAAAGATAGAATGGACACACTAGACAACATAAAAATTGAAGGCTATTGTTACCATTCCGGAAATCGAACCTGTCACCTCAAGATAGCGTGTGCGCCTCGCTATGGAAACAAGCATACTAAGAACACAACCAACTAGGCACCTAAGCAAATAGGTTTATTTACTAAACGATACAATGCCAAAAAACAGATGTCTTTCCTTATTCCCCACTGGAGTTCATTTCTATCTTTTGTTACCTCTTCTTTTCTTACACACTTTGTCAACAATTCTCTTCTCCGTACATTTAAGTCTCCTATTTTTCTTCTCTGGCCATGTGGGTTCCAGTGCAAGTACATTCTACTTATATTTATACTAGCTTAATGTGTGTTCTATTCAGTACCAGTATCTTTTCCACACTCAATTCACTAAATGGTGTCCTCTTCCAAAGCTCTGTCATATTCCTTATATTCTGTGTAAGCAATAATCAATCTAGTCTTCATGTTTCTGTTCCATGCAGCAGTACACATATATATTTACAATTCTCCAATGGTTACTGAATAATATCCCACCATCATCCTCATCTAGCATGTCACTCTCATAATGGTATGCTGAAAAGCCTCAAGGCCCCTGCCAGCTTCTCTGCTCAGAGTGCCTTTGATATCCTGTGTCCACTGTTATGCTGGTAATATAGCCATTAATGGCATCATATCAATAACACAAAGCAAAATATTGACACGTATGCTGTTATTTAATGGTCCCTAAATGAATTGAGACATTAACATCACAGATATTGTAAAGAAAGATAATGAGCTATACATTACACTTACTCTTTGTTTTTCCTGTCTTGACAACTTTGAATACTTCAGCATCTGAGACTCCTCTGACTTTTGGAATTGGAACATCCCATTTACCCTGTAAGACACACAACACCGTTAACCATTTAACAATTAGTAAATTTCTCTTTGCCCACAAGTGATGTTTCCTCAATATTTGTATCACTACAGTAACTGCTGTTATGGCAATAAAAACAAAAACTGGCATTTTGATAACGACAAATGACTGCATAAATGGTAATGAATTACCTAGAGGAGATGAAAAAAACAACCCTGAGAGGTTATTGTGGTCTCTAATATAGTCTGTTGTAAACAATATAACAGTAGAAAGAAGATTCAAATGTATGTGGGTTGTGAAGAAAGCAAATAATGGAATGTGCAGTTTAAGAAGGACACAGGCAGTGTGGCAATTCCCAAAACCTTATTTCTACAGATATAAGTTTGAGTCAAAGACATTCAGTTCAAGCTAAGCGCACTCTTACATTTGGGAGTCTCTGTGGTGAAGTGGTCAAACTGTTTGCCTTGCGCTCTAAAAGGTTGTGGGTTAATTTCACGGCTGTGCGTTCAGTTCATGAAAGCCAATTTTTACAGATCCCTGAAGATCGCTGCTGGAGCTATGGAGTTTGTGCTGTGAATGACGCTCTCAGCAGGCAGCTAGCCATTCTGAGAAAAGCTGGGTCATACTAGACAAAAACTAGCGAAATCAAGCTGATCCTTTTAAATAACTTTTTTTAATTAAAAAAAAATGTTAAGCCCTCTATCTCACTCATAGATCAAGTCATAACATATAATTTGGAACTAGTATTCAGTTACTGTTGTTTTTACCGATCCCGCAGCTGCAGAGTTGTCAGCTCATGACAGCCTAAAGTCCAAATTTAATTCAACTGCAGGTCCTTAGTGAGTTCCTGATACCCTTATTCTTTTTAAGCAGTCACCTTTGCTAGTAACGATCAAGTTGCTGTACCTTTAGTTATTAAATACAAAGCACCTACAGTGAAACTTTGTTCATGAACTTGCTTAAAAAAAACACCATTTTTGAGAAAAAAAACTTCTGGTGCCAGCAAGGTTATATCATATTTAGTCCAGGTTGGCATATTTTTCTTCAAACACAAACTTTTGATTTTTCTGCCCACTGGACAAGTTTTCCTGTAGTTTATTTTAGACCTAAAATTCACTCTAGACCTGTTTTTTTTTTTTAATAGTAGAACTTACCGCTTTTTCTTTCCTTTTCTGTTTGATGGTGTTTGAAAGTACTTTAGCTCTAATCTGGTTCTCACGCTCCAACAAATAAGTAGGATTTCCGTACTTGGAATCCTTGTCTGCAGTTTTCTGTTTTGTCTTCCTCTCCTCATGCATCTTAATGCTAAATATAGAAACAATCAGAAAACATTAATGCTAAAGAAGTCTGATAAAATTTTTTTACATTACAACAAACATGACAATTTGACCTACAAATCTCTTTATGTCAAACGATTATCAAGTTTAAAATCTGGTGGTGCAGGATAAATATAATCTATAGATAATGTTTTTACATTTAAATAGAATATATTATATAAAATATCAATCAAAGGCAGCCAAACCTGTGTTTTGTAATGCTAAGACACCACAAGATGAAATTAAAGCTAAAGAAGATTATAGATAAGAGACAAGTAAACAAGAGCTGAAGAAAAGCTAATAAAAGAGCATACATTGTTGAAAAACTGGCTGAATAAGGGGAACAGGCAGCAAATAAAAATACTTTACAATACATGAAATTAAAACAACTAACTGGCACATTCAAACCTCAAGCTAGTCCAATCAAAAGCAAAGACTAATTCTCACATCTGATGCTGAGCACAGGTAAAGATGCACAGAACATTTTTAAGAATGCCTTAAACAGGCCTGACCCACTAGACTTAATGACGTTTGAAGAAGAGGCAAAAAGGACCACACTTTCTATGAGGGGTAGATTAACGTTACAGAAATAGAACAGGCAATACATTCCTAGCAAATAATAAGATAGCAAGCGATAATAATATTATAGCAGAAATGTTCAAAGGGGGCAGATGGGACAACTACTTAACAAGTGCTATAACTATTTAACACAACATGGGAAGAGGAAACAGTCCAAGAATAACAAGAGAAAGGAATAATTGTGACCCCCCCCCCCCCCCTAGGGGAAACGCCTGCAATATTTGAAGAGGAATTACCTTTTTACCTATTACATCAAAAAACTTTTACAAAGTAATCCTCAACTGAATTAAAGAGGAGAAGAAGCTGAAACTTATTCTAGAAAAATACATTAAAGAAAAAAGAACCCCTCATTCTGAATTATACTGATTGAAAAAAGCATATGCCATATGCATAATTAGACATTAAATTTATAGAATTGTTCAGATGTTTATAGAAGTGCACCCAAAATGGTTTAAGTGACTGGTTTTTGTGATAACTGGAGTGAAAAAGGGTGGCATTCTATCTGTTTTGTTGTTTGGAGTAGCCATAATTTTGTAATAGAAACATTTTTTGCAAAGGTCTACTGAGTAGAGAACAGACAACTGAAAGATCGGAATTCTGCAGAGGACATTGCTCTGTTT
This sequence comes from Candidula unifasciata, assembly GCA_905116865.2. Taxonomy (NCBI): domain Eukaryota; kingdom Metazoa; phylum Mollusca; class Gastropoda; order Stylommatophora; family Geomitridae; genus Candidula; species Candidula unifasciata. The sequence continues at coordinate 1,027,597 of CAJHNH020004502.1, forward strand.
AAAAAAAAAAATATAACAAAGACATGCACAGACAAACAGATGATTTGTCGTGTACAGCATTAACAATAGGACTACAAATGAGTTATGAGAAAACAAACTTACTGAAGATACCAACAACAGATCATGTAGATACCATGCTAGAGAACAAAACAATAAAAGTAACGGACAATTTCACCTATTTGTAGCAATTTTCACTTTCGAGGAGATACAACAAAGGAAATTATGATGCTCATTTGAAAGCAAGTACGGTCTTTAAAAGACGTAACAAAATAGGAAGCCCAAAGTTTCAGACCAAACTATGAATCTTCCATTCTAACGTTACTTCAATTATAACAATATGCCAGTGAAAGTCGGAAAACCACCAAAGATATGGAACAAAAGTCAAATGCAATTGAAAATAAATGTTTGAGGAAAAATCGTGAAAATAAAAATTGGATGAATTCAGAAATGTGAGATTAGAGAAATGTCTGGACAAATAAATGTATCGACTGCAATAAGACAAAGAAGAAGGATATATAGTTGGCACATTCTGAGACGAAATGAGCAAAGAATTACAAAACCAGCACTGAAATGGGAAACAAACGATGTCTAATGGAAACAATAAGAACATTACTGAGAGTGGCTAAACATGCTGGGCTGAACTAAATGTCAGAAATCCAGAAAGTTGCATGCAATAGAGCAGAGTGGATGAATTGAATCCGAGCCCTATGTGACATGTAACGGCAGACAAAAGATGATGATAAAATATAAGCACTCTGATTATTCATGCAACAATGGAAAATAAGAGTATCAGTTCACTAAACTCTGCACACTATTTTACTTACGTCTTTTTCATCTGTATTTTCTCTGAATGTCTCTTCTTGTTGTACAACTTGGCACGGATACCCCTGAGCTTTTTAGCTTTCTCAGCCATCTCGTGGGGTCGACGGCCCTCCTTCTTTCGCCTAAGTAAGAATAAGAAAATACATCAGCATCACAAATTTTCAAACATATAAAAGCCTTTCAAAATATGACAGCTTTCATACAAACACAAATGCATATAGTGTTTGCATCTTTTTATCATTACAGACAATGGTATTAAACTGTGGGGGGAGGGAGGGGGGGGGGAAGCAGACAAAAGAATTATGGTGATCCATGGCTAGGTGAGTGTGGCTGGTAAAACCAGTTTAGTTAACAAAAGTTTACCAAATAAGCAAAACTCCAGGACCAACCTTGCCATCACATGTTTATCTTCTCTTACATTCAGCTCTAAACTGTTCTGCAATAATTGTCTTCAATGTCCTCATTTCCCACAGTGAACATGGTCTATTACATCCTGTTCCCATGAATCATCGATATGTCTGTATCATTTATATATAACTAACTAACTAACTAATTTATATATGCCTTGTCATATCTGTAAACTGTAGTCGAAGCTGACTCTGAGACCTACTTACCTGTGTTTTACCATAGAAAGGTGCCCTTAGAGAGAATCCTCTGAGTGTGTTAGCTATTCGACACTTAAAGATGGAGCAGTAAGAAACCACTGTAAAACCTGCTCTTTCCAATACCTGAGCGCTAGTGATCTTGTTTTGTCAACTAATGTAAACATTCTCAGTATGCATTGCAAATGAAAGCTTTATATAGCCTACATGTCTCCCGATACTGATGTTGACTACACTGTTATTTTAAGAAAAGTGCTGAGGACATATTTGATAGTCAAGGCTTTCTGTTGTAAGGTTTTACCCCCAACTGACTGACTTTCTACCCCACCAGGACATCACACAAGCAATAAACACCCGATGACACAACGTGCCACCATGTGGATGAAGATCACTGTGGAAAGGTCTCAGAAACCACGTTCAGCCATCAGGTCATATTAATGGCCTGGCTATATTGCGGTCCCCGGCGTGAGCCAGGGTGTGGCTAAAAATAATGAAAAATTTCATGCTAAAAAGGATGGTGAATAATATAATTTTTTTAAATATTATTCCCCGTCTCTTTTAGCATGAAATCCCCCCCCCCCCCTCCCCCATTCTTTGCTCACTGTTATTGCTGTCTTACCTATCAAGATAATTTCTTCTTAATTTAGGGATATTCTATTATAACTGAGGATCCCAGAGTAGGTGAAATCATTGTCTTAGCTTGTAACAACGAATGAAGACTTTAGGTCTACCACTGACACTTTGCAAAATAATATTGTCTTCTTTTCTGTTGTGGCTGAAGCATCATCAAAGACATATCTTGCATTCATCATTGTGGTTTGCAGCTAGGCTGTGATATCTGCACCTTTCAGCTCAACATATCAGTTCTACGAAAACCCTTAATTGTTCATCTTTTAGGATAAGCTGTTAAAGGGCAGCTGCCCCCCCCCCCCCAAAAAAAAAATATGGGGTCCCAGAACCCACAATGAACATTCACAGAGACATAATCCTGGATATGTCTTTCAGCCTATAAGCATTGTAGAGTTTACCATCGGAAGAGATAAATATATCATTCCTTTGATCTCGAAAGGCACATGTCCAAAAAGACAGTATGGGTTGGAAAATTGAGTGTTGCTTTAATCTCATCTTGATGGCAAATTTATCTGGCTCCCTTTCATGAGAGTTGGCATACATGAGTGTTGGAAACTGGGTAATGTATGTGTACACATGTATGTATATGTTTGCACATATCTAGTACTTACTTCTTTTCCTCATAATCAAGCCTCCTTCCATGGCGCTTTGTATGAAGCTCAATATATTCGTTCTGAGGCTGAAAACGAAAAAAAAAAACCACTTAACAATAACATGATTAAATAATATACAACATCTCACTAGAGGTTAGCTCATCTCACTAGAGCACTGAGCTTGAAGCGGTCTAGATTCAATGACAAGTTGTTTCTTGACTGTGCTTCTCTTCTGGTCAATATATAGTCAATATCTTTTTTATTAACACTACTGTAATGGATACTTGAACTTAAAAAAAAAAACAGAGGGACAAATTACAATTATAATAATAAAGAATTATTAGTATCAGGAATTGAAATATTGCATATGAGAAAAGTCACAAACTGGAAATTTTCAGACAGTTATATTGATGACTATAACTGTTTAAACTGTTTGAGGGCCGCATGGTCTAGAGGCATGGCATCCGCCATGATTGCTGGAGGTCCCGGGTTCGGGCCCCAGTGAGCGAGGGCTGGGATTTTCTCATGTCGACTTTTAGTAATTTTCCCTGGTCTCTGTGTGTATTGTTGTGCACGTAAAATACCCATTGCCAGTGGGAAATACAAAAAAGTAGCCCAACTGTGCTTTCTGGGCAAAATCTGGAGTTGAAAAATCTACCTCAAAGTATTTTAGGATCCTTGCGGGTGCTACAAAGTTCGTGCACTGTGCTGAGATTCAGATTCTTTGGACTTAGACTTGAGTCAGAAGTAGAAAGGAGCACTAATGGGTTGCCCTTTGTGCCCTGATGTTAATCCGTCGTCTAAACAAGCTAAACATTGCATAAACTGGTGTTACTCCTGATCCGACTCATGGGCATACAATTTTAGGCTCTCCTTGCAATAACGGCCGCTAGCTGGAAGGCGACGGTCGCTTAGTCGGAGTTCACTCCCTTGGCTGCACTGCAAATATGGAGTGGTAAAAAGGGAACGAAACAAATGATATAGTTAACTGTCATCCTAGGGTTAGGCTTAAGGCTTAGGATTTGGGGTAGGGTTAAGGTTTGGGGTAGGGTTACGGTTTGGGTTAGGGTAACAGTCACATCACGGAAACCACGCAAGCTTATCACTCATTACGACATACAGATCCGCAGGTCCCCACATCTACGGTCACTAAATCTTGCGTTGGAAGAACGCGGTCGCTACTGTTAGTTAGTCGCAGCGCGTGGTCTAGCTCTAGCAGTCATGTCGACCTCATTGTGTTTTTTTGTTCGTGACTTGTCCGCTCCGTATTTGCACTGCAGCCAAGGCAATGAACTCCGACTAAGCGGCCGTCGCCGTCCAAGTAGCGACCGTTATTCATTGCAAGGAGAACCCAATTTTATATAAAAACAAAAAAAAATAGTTAATAAATTTAAAAACAAATGATAATGATCAAAAAGTACTAACATTCTTGACTACGAATAGTATATTTTAAACGCCGGTCTTGGCCTGTGACTTGCTAATATAAACATATCTACAACAGAACTTGAGCATTTTTGTTAACAATTAGTCATATCAAATCAAAAAAAAAAAATGATATTTATTTATTTATTAACCAGCTATCGACAATAGGTAGTATACACAACATAAGACAACGTGTACTTTAATTTAATACCCAGTAATGTGATAAGAACTAGTTAAAAATGATCAGAAATTCACCGTTTTTATACTATAATAAGCATAATTACATAACTTCGTAAGAATATCACAAGTTAAACTAGAAAAAAGTAACTTACCATGTTGACAAACGAGGACTACAATCCAATAACTGCACACCTGGTGATAGAAAGAAGAGTTCCTTTTCTGTAATCAGGGCTGTCGACAATATTTTCGGATTAGTATTAAATTATTATGTTTTTACAATGGTACCAAAATACACCAAAAAGTACAAAAATTGTAATTGTTAATTGTTAATTAAAACCGTTAACACATACACACACGCTCATATATAAACATGTATATGTGTGTATGTTTATATTACCCATACATATATAAATGTATTTTTATGTATGTATGTAAACGTAAATGTATGGTTTACTTCACATTTGATTAGAATTGAAATTCTTTGTCTTTTACATCTCCACTGTATCATTTTGATTTTGCTCTGTTTGTTACAAAGCTGTTGTAGCGGCTTCCATGAGGTGCAATTAATATCCTGGAGCAATAAATCTGATCTCATCAATACATTTATTGTTGATGTCAAAAAAGAGCAATTTTGTTTTCAATTTTAGTCTTGTTAAGCATGAGAACACTCTTTCTATTGCTGCAGTGGAGGGAGGTAATGCCACAAGACTTCTTATTTTTAAAGCCCATGCCTGTGACATTTGAAGTGATGCCTAAATACAACTTATGTCTCGTGTCCTTGCGATCAAATCTTACATTGATGATCTTCCGTGCCACGATGTCAAACTGTCCAGCATCTACTCTCTTGTTCGTTCGGGCAAAATTTTAGTAAAAAATCTACTCAAAGTATTTCAGTATCCTCGCCGGTGCTACAGAGCCTGTGCACTGTGCTAAGCTTCTTCGGACTCAGACTTGAGTTAAAAGAAAAACGGAGCACTTATGATTACGATCCGTGTACCGTGATGTTGATCCGTTATTCAAACCTCAAACCCCATAGGCCCTTGTCCTCATTCTACCTCTTTCCCCCTCCAACTTTTCCACCATTACGATACATTCCATTTTTCTTTGGGTCATTCTTAAGACATGGTCAAAGTATGTAGACTGTCTCCTTCTGATGTGGGCAATCAGTTCTCTTCGTGAGTCAGTTTCTCTCAAAATGTCTTCATTGCTCTCTTTCTCTGTCCAGGGCACCGCCAAACGACTAAGACTAATTTTGTTTAATCTATTGGAAACATATTTTAATCTCTACATTTTCTTCTAAAATTGTAAACCAAAATGTTTCTTTTTTTTTCAGCATTAGAAGGTGGAATTTGCAAAATTAGTTCCTTCTGTTCTTTACTTATTTGTTAACAGTGATATTGTTTATTAATGCTGAGAAGCTGCATAACCAATATCATAGTTTACATCAGTATTTCTTCAGTAACACACACTTAATCCAGCGTACAATGCTGTTATTTAAAATACTGAAACAAAATTTATAAAACTATCAAACCACTGAATGCAGTACTAAAAGTAAAGCTTTGCTCGGCAATGGTAAAATAGTACCAAATTTGTACCAACTTCGGCAGCCCTGTCTGTAAATGAAATAAACCATGAGAGATATAATAGAGCTTCAGAGAAAAGAATGATACTACTAGAATTATAATCATTAATCCCCGTTCCAATGTGGGATGAATGTTTTCCCTATACTAAAGTCCCACACTGGTTCGTTGCCCATGGGCACTAATATAACCAACGGTTAAACAGGGTTTCAGGGACCTCTACACGGGTGATCCTCATCCAAATGGTGGCTCTTTACGTCACAGGGTGTTTACGCTCAGTGTGATGTCCTAATGGGGTAAAAAGTCAGTCAGTCAAGATGATAGTGAAAAGCATGCGTTGTTTAAAAGGGGGGAAAACCCCACCCTGTTGCCTTGTAACCGTCAGAGCTCCCAGTAGAACCTTCTTGTTAATCGAGGTATCTGAAATTTGTTCTGGAAATTATCATCCGTGTGATGATACTTTGCAGTCCTACTGGGGTTCAACTTCACTCAAAGTGTGGCTCTAAGCCAGAGCTGAGGGACATTCTTTTCTTTCGCTGGTCAAATTTAGAATTACCAACCTGGTCGCTTATTTAGCATACGCTAAACATAGCATACGCAGTGATCAGCGCCGCGAGAAAGAAGGATATGAAGCAATCATTTAGGTAAATGCCTTAACGTAATCATTGAATGAGAGACAGAAGGTTAGGTCTAGTATATAATATAAGAAAGCTCAACAAACGCATAATGCACTGACTCGGACCGAATGATTTGAGACACTGTGTGGTGGTGTGGTTTTGCGTTCACCGGCTGTAAACCCCAACGGAAAGACTTGGTTGTTCGTCCATTTCTGAACTTCGGCTTTGTTCCAGGACCTGATCTTGCGCGTGCATCCGTTTAACAGATCGTGCTTATTTGTATGTTTATCCAAATCTAGGAATAAGCTCTTATTTAATTTAAAGACTGTTTGATTAACTGATTGATGTTAAACCCCACCAGGACATCCCACTGAACGATAAATATCATGTGAAACAAAGTGCCACCATTTGAGTTAGGATCACCTGTGGAGAGGTACTAGAAATCCCGTTTAACCCATACGTTGGGTTATATTAGGTTCCCTGACAACAACCAGGGTGAGTCTTTAAAATAACGAACAATTCGTCCCAGATAGGGACGGAGTTCAATGTAGGCTTTTAAAATATAATAGTCTTAAAATGTGTTCGTTCCCTAATGATTATTGACAGTATGAACTGAATGTCTTCGTATGTCCCGCTTGCAGCTGAAAATATTACACAAAAAACGATGGTTACTCTAGCCAACAGATGTATGCATTGAGTGAGTTTATACATGTCTAAGCCAAGAAAACAAAGATAGGATAATCAAAGGAGTACTAGGATCGGTTTTGATCTCTACGATTGTTTCCCCTGGTATATGAAGCCGAATGTTGTACTGGCTTTAGTCAGGTGGTTCCGGGGCCCTATTTTAGAGAGAAAAAGATTAGATCCACTGCTCCCATAAGAAGCATGTCGCAAAATACGACTAATTAACAGTTTTCCTTTGAAGCTGGAGCTCATCTCCTTGAGACACGTGGTAAATGGCCAGTTATTTGCAGATACATTTCGCGGTGATTTCATCACAGGCGTGAGAGACAGTTAAGGCTGTTGTGACGTGTATAAGGAGCTACTCCTTACCTCACTTTGGGTGCCAGTCCGCTCTGGGCTGGTTTTACTGATCCTCACACAAGACTCCTGCCACGGATGATGGCTCTTTGTGACATGAACCGATCTGGCGGGGGATCTCCGAGTTGGTGGCCTCTAGAGATGTAATGTCCAGTCGGGCTGTCACTAGCCCACCCCCAAAGCATGGGTGAAAACGCCTGTCAAACTCATTAGTAACATGGGTAAAGTCCGCTATCCAAACATACCACTAAATGACAACCGTCAGTTGAAACGTCTGTCAAGTGGAAGAACTACCGAACTACTGAGGTTCAGTCCTATAACAAGAGATTTGCCCGCAGCCTAGATGAGCAACACCTCTTGTGAGTGGTAACTCGCGGAATGGTAATCTGTAATCCTCTGTTGTCCATTGACATTGTTCTCACCGCTTTGAGGTACACCACGACCACCTGCCAACTGTCATTTAGCTTACACTCCTCTCTCCAGGGAGCCCGTTCTGGAACAGCATTTAAGGAGCTATCAGTTGCAGGCAAATCAGTGGGTTGTCTGCAGAGCCGTTTAGCCTGGTGAATAAAACTGCTTCTTTTTAGTTCTCGCATATCTATATTTTGCTATATCTCATTCATAGGATGACTAGGCAAGTTAAGACGCTTTTCTGCTTGTATTAGCATTTTGGTGTCTGTGTGCACTCAGTGCTTGAGTCATCACCATTTACTCCATCACGGCCATAGGTGTTGATTTCATACTGCCCGTTGTAACTCTGAGTGCTTGATTGTGCACTTTGTCTTACTCCTGTAGAGTCGCTTTTAATGATATACCCCATTCTGTTGATCCGTATTCAAGGTGTTGTCTAACACTTTGTGGTAAACATTCCTAAGCATTTCCCCACTAGCACACCAAGAGGGTCAACTTAGTTTTCTCAGGATGGCTACCATCCTTATGGGTTTTGTTGCTGCTTTGTTAATGTGTTTTCTCCATGTTAACCTGTCATCAAAAGTGACTCTGAGGTATTTGGGTTCCTTAGCCTCTCTCAGAGGTACTCCATTTATATGGATGACGCCTGATTTTTGTTTTGGAGAGAGGGTGATGCCACATTTGCCGATGTTGATGCTGATCCACTATGTATCAGCCCATGCAGCCATTCCATCTATGGCTCTTTATAGCAGTCTAGTGGCCACTGTTGCATATTCATTTGTACACCATAGTACCAAGTCACCAGCATACATTGCAGCTTTAATTCCATGAGGTAGTTTAGAAACTAGGTCATTCATATAGACTAGAAAGAGCTTTGGGAACAAGACACTTCCTTGAGGGACACCATGGCGCAACACACATTTCTTACTCTTGAGCCCGTCTGCCTGTACCCTGGCTCGTCTGTTGTACAAGTATACGCTTTCACCAATTTGTACATATTCCCATTCACTTTGTAGTTTCTTCAAAGGCCTTCTTTCCAGACCTTGCCAAAGGTTTTCTTTAGATCTATCCATCACAAGAACAATGGGACAGAGTCTATACAGATGGGTCCGCAGAAAGTGCAGTTAGAAATGGTGGTGCTGGAGTGTAAATCGAATTCCCAGATGGTACTAGGGATAAGTCCAGCCTACCAACCGGGAAGTACTGCCATAACTATGAAGCAGAAACTCAAGCTATCAAGATAGCAACAGAGAAACTTCTAAATACAAATCTTGGCTCACAGTATGTGGTAATGCTGACAAATGCTAAATCAGTACTTGAAGCACTCCAGTCTAGGAAACTACCAGAATTGCAAACACTGCTGACACAGCTCAGTCTTCAGCGAAGAGTCGTAATGCAATGGATACCGTCTCATTGTGGAGTGCCTGGAAATGAGAAAGCTGATCAACTGGCAGGGAAAGGTGCGACAAAAGAGCAGCCGGATGTACCAGTCACATACCACCAAAAAAAAAAAAAAAATCATTAAATCGATCAGGAAACCACCAGCCCCAGTACAAGACGACTATTTTATTATGGACAGACCTGAACAAGTCATTATCCTCCGCCTCAGAACAGGGCACAACCGATTACGTAACCACATGTACACAAAATTCAAGATAGGTGTATCAGCCCTGTGCACCTGTGGAAATGTGCCCCAGACAGCAGAACATGTACGCCAGGACTGCACCGAATTTGACACATTAAGGCAAACCTTTTGGCCAGAAAGAACAACTGTGGAACGTAATCTCTATGGACCACTGAATGAACTAACAACGACAGTGAAATTTATACAAGAGACAAAACTGCTCATATAGACAACTTATTTCAGGCGAACGAAAGAAGAAGAAGAAGATCTATCCATGCTGCTGGCACCAGCTTTTTTTCCCCTAGAAGGCATCCTCAATTTCTTGGGAAAGTCTGAACTTCTGTGGAGTAGCACTGGCTAAAGCCTGCTTGCTGCATCATGATGTTTTCATTTTCCAAATACCATTGAAGTCTAAGATTGACAATGCGTTTTACTGTTTTACAGAGACAGCTGGTAAGGCTGATTGGTCTATAGCTGGAGGCATCGGAACTGTCATTTCCTGGTTTGAGAAGGGGTATCGTGTATCGTGATTGCTTCTTTCCACATCTGGGGAACTTTTCCACTGGTCCAACAATGATTGAAGATCTGAAGCAGCTTTATTTTTGTTGTTTGCCAAGGTTTTTTGTTCATTTCGTTGGTTATTTCATCATTTCCAGGTGACTTTCCCATTTTTATCTTTAAAATTGCTAACTCTGGCTGGCTAGGCGTAAGTGCTTCCACCAGTGCCTCGGGAATTATTTCATTTTGTCTTGTATGTGGCTGATTCTCTTGAGCCTCTCGTTGTTTCTCTGGGCTGACATCAATGTTGCTGTCTTCAGCAAAAGAATCTGCAAAGTGGTCAGCTGCCTGTTTTCTTGTTAGGATGGCTCCTTTTTCTGCACGCTGCAATATTTTTACCCCCCCCCCTTTTCCTGCCCCCCCCCCCCCCCCCCCGTGCACAAGGTCTGGTCTCAACTTGCTTTCTTTCTGTTTCCATATTATTGTGCAGTTGCCCTAGATCACAATTCCGGAATGGTTTATATTGTTTACGCGCACCTCTTGGTACTGTATCTAAGGCTGCCTGCAATATGTATCGGCTGATTTGTGTTTTATTTACGCCGCTCTGGGAACAGCCTGAAATGGGTACAAAGAAATGGGAAATAAAGGCGACTGGTATGATGTTTAACGATCACCCATCGGTTAATGATGATCTATATCACATGACCCTGGCATCAAATGCCTGATGATACGTGTGTGTGTGTGTTTTTTTTTTTAAAGGAAGGTCTTTTCAAAAACAAGTGGGAAAATAAGGACAATGCAACAGACTGTCTCTGTGCACGGAGATTTAAAAAAAAAAACAGGTGAGATAAAGTGGACATTGCACAAACTGTTTCTGTCCATGGAGAGGTCTTTTCAAAAACAGATGGGATAAAGCGGACAGTGCAAAAGATTGTCTCTATCCACGGAGAAGCTAATTATATTAGAGAATTAGCCACTGCTGGGAGTGAACAGAAGGTCTGCACTAAATTCAACATCCACGAGAAAGGTTGTGCGGATGTTTAGTCAGGTTGAAAATTACCCCACATGTACGAGAACTCCTTCTTGGCGGCTTAGGACGGTTACAGGGTACGTTTGCGAACGTGCCAAAGGCGTTGACATCAGTTCGTGCTTTATTCATTCATTATTAAGAAGGTGCCCAACATTCATTTCAACGGCATAAGTCTGCAAAAACGACCAATGAAAAATCAATTGTTCGAATGGGATCAAACACTGAAATCTGTTTATTTTTGTATGTGCAAGAAGCCCGGCTCTCTAGCGAAGTTGGTTAAACCTGACTTTCGCGGCGGCCGGGTGACGAACTCCTTGTGGTCCGGGTTCACTCCCGGGGGTAGTCAGAAAAGCCACACTTCTCCCAGATTAACGGTACCTATATTAGAATCAATGCCGAAGGGTTGCGATATCCATAGTACCGAGCCTAAGTGTTTACAACTCATGGTTTCTGGATACGTTTAAAAAAAAAAAAGTATGTGCAAGAAACTGCTCTTCTAGAGAGTTGACCTCAGATCTGCATCTAAATAAGCAGTCACAGCTTCTGTCATTGGCATATCTGCACACGGCACCAATAACTGCGTCTGATGAACTGTTAAAAGTCAGTATACAAATTTAATGTTACACCGTACACTCAGTTGAATAAAGCCACGATACTTGATGTCATCGGTGACGATGGTGACATTCAACACTATAATAATGCATTGAAAGGTATTGATAATGAGATGCATGACGTTGTGTGCCCATCGACATTAAAGTTGCATTCCTGAGGTTAGGTCGGAAACAGTAGTGAAATGGTAGAGGTGAATTTGACTGCTGCCTGCAAGTTCAGGGGTTCAACTGGTTACCAATGGGTTATATGCATACTGCATAGCTAGCCTGTGTTGTAGAGGGGTATCCTGGTTGCGATGAAAATGCCAGTAGACCAGAAAGGCTCTTATGCTAATTTGCTGTTGACTTGGATATCATAGGTCTAAACTGTTACATGATTCAGTCATATCTGGACATTTTTAAAATCTACAACTGAATGCTACGTGATCTGTGATCCAGTGGCGCCACCATAAAGAAATTATTGGGGTGAGAGGCGTGCGGCACTAAGCCCCAGATAATTTTCTAGACAGGGTAGGGGGAGGAGGGGGTGTTTAACTGACTTGAGCCTGGCTATGTTGTTAAAAAAATAATTATATAAAATATTTTTAATAAATTTTATTTTTACTATTATTATCATGTGCTGAATGGCAAATACATGTAATAATATTTTTGAAATGATATGAAATGTAAACGTGAATGCATAAAACGGGAAAGTCCACGTATGAGTGGGGGAGGGGGCATTCGTTTGTAATTGTGTGTGTGTGTGTGGGGGGGGGGGGTCTTAAGGGCCGCCCCCACCATGCACAGCTATTATCTTTGGAATTGGTCTGAATATGCCCCAGTTTCCGTATTCCGGTGTCTATGCTGTGATATGACTATGAATATTGCTCGTGTTTCCTTGGGCATGAAACACAAACAGGCAAAAAACAAAAGAATTCTACACAAGGTGCTATTTGCAACCTGATTAAAATTGTGAATATATTTGTGTATTTTTGTGTAAGTAAGTAAGTAAAGTAAAGGACCTTTTTCCACGCCTTAAGGCGTATAGGGCATATAGGGCTAGACCTTTATTTTTAAAGACCAATCGGCAAAAGATGGGTGATGTGGTCAGCATCACGCCGGCTGCCTTTACTTCCCGGGACTATACCCGGTACCCACTCAAGGCTGGGTCGACCTGGGAGCCAATGTCATTTTTGAAAAATGTCCGGCTCCACCAGGGAGCGAACCCACGACCTTCCGATCCGCGGCGAGCGTTTGTGTGTGTGCGTGTTTGTGTGTATTTAAACGCGCATATGTGTGTGTGTGTGAGAGAGAGAGAGAGAGAGAGAGAGAGAGAGAGAGAGAGAGAGAGAAAGCGACAATCTGGAACATGAAACAGCAGAAACGTATTTAAAGAAAGTGAAGAAAGACAGCACGACAAGATACTTACCATGCTTCTATTATGGCACTAAAAGGTCTATAATATCACCCCTACAAACTACAGGTAGCTTTTGTAGCCATAAGGTTCTCCATTCTGACGGTTCTATACGGCAAAGTAAATGTAGGATTTGATCCAGCTGAGCTAGCATCCGAATAGTGGCTCTCTTAATCACCTAATGTTAAATCTTCAGTCTGCAATACTGAGGAAAAAACTAGGACAAGAAAATATAACCAGCACTATGAAACGGACTATCTTAGAACAAGTTACAGATTATAAAAATGAGCGCCAAGAAACAGATTAAAAACAGCATATTCATACCAAAACTGTGTTACCAGTGCCAGACTGGGACATTATCAAAGGCTAACAAACGTAAAATCAACAACTGTAAAATAAGATGCCTGAGAAAAGTCGCTAGCTTAATCCCCAGAGACAAAAAAAATGAATTATTAATCAGCGTATATGAATAACACCATGTAGCACATTAACTGAGAAACAGAAGGTCAAGTGATTTGGTCATCTAGTGAGAATTCAGCCAGAAAAACTACCACCACATGCACTGCATATTAAAAGATTCGAAGAGAAATCGAGAGGTCGCCCTAGAAGAACACGGACTGATGACATTAAATAGCTTTTACATCGACACAAGTAACAACAGCTATTGCTGGCCATCAAGCAGTGGATCGCAAAACTGCCCCCAACACCCCCACGTCGCTTAACTGCAGAAATGGAAATTGGTGATAATGATGATGAAAGATGGGTTTCATAATCATTACTCTTTAGTATATAATTATCAAACTAATTTAAAGCAATATTTGATTTTTTTTAACCTATTAACTGATACGAATCATCCCCGTGACATCCATATTTCTTATGGATGCTAGTCTATCGCTGAAATTACTCTTTTTTTTTTTTTTTTTTGCTCCATGCATTCTTGACTTTATAGGTTAATACGCTTCCGCCTGCCATAGAAAGCACGGAAACCTGGACAGGATGTCAAATAAAAACATGGTAAGGATGTTAGGAAATCTGCCTGATTTTGCACTTTCTTCGTTTCAGTGTTATATTTATTGTTTTTCTTTTCTGTCTTCTCTCTCTCTCTCTCTCTCTCTCTCTCTCTCTCTCTCTCTCTCTCTCTCTCTCTCTCTCTCTCTCTCTCTCTCTCTTTTTTTTTTTAATGCGCGGTATGTCCAGATTTTACCTGCTCGCGAAGACCATACCGAAGTCAACAGGAAACAGGGGACCTCACAACGAGGTCTAGACACGAGCTTCAGGGTGAGCTGCTGACACGTTGTGCAACAACAGTCACGGAAATGTCACATCCCTGCTGGAGCTCAGGCTCCTGTTCTGTAACTGTTATACGGCCTCTGGTTCTACAACATAGCTCTCTGACTGCCCTACCTGGGAGTAGCGTTGGAATAGGGTCAAAGTTACATCAGTAACATACCGGTGTGATGTTTCATACTTCCTCCTTGGTTCCCCTTAAAATTGGAGTTAACAGCATTGCCGCGAAATCTGCACCTATCAGACCAAAACATCAGATTTCACCAAACCCTTATTTGGTGGGTTTAATTACGTCATGATTTAACCTTTTTCAGTGCCCGGCTCGCTAGCGCAGTTGGTTAAACTGGACTGCGCGGCGACCGGGCGACGAACTGCTTGAATTCTGGGCTCACCCGGGGGTAGGCAGAAAAGCCACATTTCTCCCAGATTAACGGTATCTATCATGGAATCGTCGGCTCTGTGGCTAAGTCGATGCGAACACTTCGCTTCGTAATGCCGGGATGCCAGGTTCGATCCCAGCTGCGGGCAATGCGCCTTGCGTTGGTTTCGACAGTGGTATCAAGAAAGCCGACCGTCCAGCAAGCAATGGCAAACTACTGGACGTAAATTTGCCTAGAGAAACCACACAACAGCCAGGGGCTGTTAGGGTTGGTTCTCCAACGTCCTCTAGAGGATACGCAACAACCTTTATCATGGAATCAAGGCCGAGGAGTTGTCATATCCATAGTTCCTAGCTAAGGGTTAACAACTCATGGTTTCTGGATACATAGGGGATACAAAAACTGTCTAGTCCAGGCAGTCGAACCAGCCACGTCTAGTGCTTTCATTTTGAGAAAAGAAGGGCAAGAACTGGAGGGGGTTGGGGTAAGGGTGGTTGTACTTATCTATATACATAAAAATCAATGTTTGTGTGTTTGTTTGCCCCTTATAGACTCGGAAACTACTGAACCGATTCAGCTGAAATTTTCAGGATATGTTTGTTTTGATACCGGGTGTTGAACCATCATGGTTTGAAATTCAACCTGTCACTGTTAGAGATAGGTGACCACAATTTAAGCCATAATATTCGAAACTAATATTTATAATTTTAGTGATTTCTAATTAAAGCCACGTTAGTAATTGCGCATGCGCCGTAGTCAGAATGCAAGGCTTCCACCATTCGCCGGCGAGTTACGTGCAGCCAACGCCTTCTCTAATAGTAGGTCGTGGTTCAGCAAACAAGACTATCTCTATATTTGCCACAATAACCATATTAAACACGATTTCTATTTTCGGTTTTTTTTTTCAAACAACCTTCGATTAGGGGAGGGGGGGGGGGGGGGCATCAAGGACTATCTCGACGTCGGCGCAGACATTGACTGCGACATTAACTTCATTAACCGTGTTAGACACGTGCGATTTCTATTGTTGTGCCGTTTCAATAATATATCTGGAGTATCTGTCTACGAGAATACAATTGCCTGCGGTTTTGAGTTGTGTTATAATCGGAACACAGTAGTAGGGACACACATCTATAATAGTTAAGTTCTTTTTTCGTTGATCCGATTAAGTGGCTGCTTGGTCGAGTGGTTAGAACACTGGGGTCCTGTGCGGGAGACTAGGGTTCGAATCCGCAGTAGTTAATTTTTTTTTACCCCTGACTAAAATAATATCCTCATCTGCTCTGTCGTGGTGACAGCACTAGCTATGTTGCATTAATACTAAAAAAAAAAAAGACAAGTAAATGGGTAAACCATTTGATAATTAAATTTGACCATTTCGCATACTTATGATTGCATTTTTAAACTTTCCGATTGCATGGTTACGCTGAAATTTCATAGATTTCCATTTATTTTCATTTAGATTTAGTTATTTCATCTGCGTTGGAATTTTAAGCTGTGCTGTTTACCATGGCGCTCATTTCCTAATTATGATGTTTTTTTCCTGTGTTCATTTGCTTTTCAAGTTTTTTTTTCCCCTCCCAAATACTTCAATGAGGAAAGAGTTGTCGGTGAATTTATTGGGGGCGGCAGGGTGGGGGGGCAAACTATTAACTGAGAGAGCTTCAAGTCATAGTAACTGCTTTACCCACTTAAAGTAGCAGCAGCAGTAATAGTTGTGGTTGGGCT
>CAJHNH020004502.1:1049045-1072650 GCA_905116865.2 Candidula unifasciata
CGAAATACGTCGGCCATAATAAACGCCATATCGATTTGCAGAGAACAGTAATGAAGGATCTATACCTACTGTACTACATGTTACTCAGCAACCGTTTAGTTGTGTCCAAATATAACCGTGCTGTATGGTTATACAGTTTAGTTTAATTTAGTCTATGGACCCACAGCAAGGCACACGAGTGTAAGTGCTCCGAAGAATCTCAGCGCAGTACACGAACTCCGTAGCACCGGCGAGGATCCTGAAATACTTGTTGGGTATATTTGTAATTCTAAATTTAGCCCAGGCAGCGCTGTTATGCTAATCGTTTCGATTTCTAACTGCCAAAATATTTTTACGTGCGCAACAATACACACCGGCGTCCGATCTCAATAACCAGGGACCAGAGGAAATATAAATCCACGTAAAAAAAAAAATCCAAGCCTTCACCGTGGTTTTAACCCGGAACCTCCAGCACTCGAAGCGGCTGCCATACCTCGAGACCACACAGCCACCTTACCAACGGGGTTTCCGGGATTTGTTGCTGTTTAATGTTCATTCTAGAGATGTTGCTCAAACAGACTGCAACCATGGAGAGAAAACAAAAGGGTGGGGGTGGGGGGGGGGGGGGAATGGAGCGGATGATTCCTGAAGAGGAGGAAGGGGTCGACCAGCGGGAGAGTTTCTTAAAATGGGTCGCTTCGCAATTCTAAATAACGTGATTTATCTGAGATTTCCAGGGCGAGACACACAGTGTGAGAGGAAAGACTCGTCTCGTGTATTTCTCACATCATCTATTCTAAATCCGATTTGTCTAGCAAAGTCCACATCGTTGCCCCCCACTGCCACCCCCTCCCCCCCCCTTTTTTTTTTTTTTTTGGTTCTCCCCTTTATTTTCTCCAATCATTTGACTTAGTTTCTTTTAAGTTTTCGCTTTTGTCATTTAGAGATTATTTGTGTGGAGCACTAGTTTACTCGTTGCTGTCATCATCATCATCATCATCATCATCATCATCATCAAAATCTTGCCGTTCATGTTTTTTCCAGGACATCACGTTCATATTACAGCCAGCTAGAAAGGATTTCGATCAATAGAGAATTCCCCTAGGCCATGCATTTTGATACCCACTTCATATACCACTTATATTCCTTGACCACCGTCGTGCTAGTCAACTCCTGCCTTTTCTTCCACGGAAAATCGAAATGAGGTGACTGGAGGAAGGCTTTACAATTCTAAAAAAATATATTTGAAAAATATGGGAAAGAACAGATAGAAGAAGATAGAAAAAGACTTAATGTAAATACTATCTTTACAGAAGCATTTATGATAAATAAAGGGCTATAGAAAATTCAGAACGTACTAGATGATATCACACAATTTATATAACTATGTCGCTTATTATTATTTTTTAACATTTATTTACAACATAACTGTATACCTTAATGTAGTCATTTAGCCTTTCATTGATGTCTATGTGTGTGTATATATATCTATGTTAGTTGTATTTTGTTTCTTGTTATCGTTATGCGGATGCATGCTATTCTTTATTGTAAATGGTTTTATAAAGCTGTATAAAGCTGACATATACTATATATTTGTACTCTCTCTCTCTCTCTCTCTCTCTCTCTCTCTCTCTCTCTCTCTCTCTCTCTCTCTCTCTCTCTCTCTCTCTCTCTCTCTCTCTCTCTCTTTCTATCTCTCTTTTTTTTTAAAATCAGTCACTTCCTACATTTTTGTATTCTAAACTTTCAAGAAAAATTTAAGTTAGCGGTATTTTCTTTCCCTAATTCAATTTTAAAATAACCAAAATATTACAGTTTCTGAAAATTGTAGAACAATTAAAGACATGGAACGAAAGTTAAATCTATTTGAAAACAAATTCCTTATGGCCTACGCATGGTTTACACTATTGTTTAATGTGGGGTGTTACGCCCATGCCACAGAGGTTTTGTTGCAAAGTGGTCAAGTCTAGATAGGGCTCTGAAGGTAGTGGGTTCGCTTACCGGATGCGTCATTCCCTTCCGAGAAGAGTTTTTACTGAGACCCCTGGTGATAGTCATTGGATGTAGGCAGTTCGTGCGTTGTGCGACCTCTCAGCGGGCTGCTAGCCTCTCTATGAAGATAGACCGAGCCGTGTGAGATAAAATATCACCTTTACATTATATGTCATGAGAGGAGTGGCCGTGGCAAAGGCGTTAGTGTGCGTGCGCGATAAGACAATTGTCCCGGCTAAGTATCGATGTTGTTTTTAACTTCTTTTATATCTACGGAACAAATAATGTCCATATACTGCTGTGGGTTCAGTTAGATTGAAACTAAACATTGCCACAAACAACAATTTTGGGAATAGAGGTGGACGGCGCAATATTAATCGCCCCACCCATCAAGCACCGACCAGTCTAAACAAATAGCTTAAACCCCAAAAAGCTCAAGGAGTAGAAACGCATTAAAGGAACGGATTCTTCACATTAAATAAAAACAGATACTGGTTAGTATTCCTGTAACTTTGAGCGCGGGTGGAAACTCAAGTGTTCCTCCAACACCGCTTTGTTATCATGTGGAGGCATTCCTGGGAAAACCACTAACAGCTTTGAATTTTTATGTTGTCTAGTGTGTACTCTGAACTCGACTTCTTTTTATACTTCTATAATTGCCAATCAATAACATTGAATTTATTTCTGATGTTGCAACAGTTGCCGCAAGAGATCCACTGATATATAATTGTAACTTGTAAGAATAGTCTAGTGCAGGCATTTCAAACTGAGAGTCACATTGTTGATGTTGTTTTTTTCTTGTTGTTCTTGTGGCCACACGCGAGAACTTGCTGAAGTCATTTAATACAAATTATTAGTTTATGTATCGGTTGGACGGGCTGCACTTGTGGTTGCAAAGGGTTCCATACGGCCCGCGGGCTGCATGTTTGACACGCCTGGTCTAGTCAACCGAACGTCGAAGTTGGCTTCTTCTTGAATCGAGGTCCTGACGTCATTTGGACATGACGTATTCGAGTCTATGCAAAAGTTTTGATTTAAGTTGTCCTCCGTGTCGACTTCTTTCTATTATTTCTAAGAGTGCAGGTCAATACTTATAAATTTAATTATTATGCATTTTACATCCATGCTTGTTGTGCATCTCACAGTCTCAACCGGCTACTAATACTGACTCAATGCGTTGCAATTCTATCATGAAAAGAACGCAAATAATACATCTCAACACAGGTGCATTGGCAGCAACTGCAGCCCATAAGGTGTAATAATTAGATCCATATGTCTGAAGCATCAAGAATGGCAGGAGGCTTTATGAGGCCATAAAAAAACACAATGGTATACGTAGTGACATTCTGAAAGCTGAAAACTAAAGAGCGTAGTGCAAATAAAGCAGATTCTTTTGGGGAAAAAACACATGTGTGATATGTTTATGTATCATTTGTATCTCCTCACTTCTCTGTAGTGTCGCCTCCTCAATGAAGGTTGCCAGCAATGCATCCATCGTTGTCTTTTTTGGTTTGATTACGCGGTAAAACTCCCCGTGGGGGTTCTGGGGTCTAATTGTGGGGAAAGCAAGAACAGACCCACTGCCTCCCAAACAAGCATGTAAGAGTTGACTAATTGGGGGTTTCCTTCGAAGTCGGAGTGATCTGCCTGAGAGGCAAGGAACCAACAGTCTAGATACAAATAAGTCAGATCTGTGATACGGATGTGCACGCAAGACTCAGGTTCTGGAACAGGTCTAAAATGTGAAAGTGGATAAATAACCAAAACTTTCCGCCGGAGTATACTGTCTGTGACCACGAAGAAGAAGAAGAAGATTACGTTGCTAAGGACCAGTTCCTTCTACGGTGTGATTCTCGAACCACTGTCCAAAGGCCTCAAGATGGGTCTTTTTCTAATCCGCTAGCCTCGTAATTAAAGCCCTTGTCAAGTCAGCTATTGTGTGTTTCCACTAAACTCTAAGCCACAAAGACGTAGCTACAGATCTCTACCCCACCCCCCCCCCCACCTCCCCTTTCTATCCCTCTCCTCCTCCCGAATGTATCTTTGAATTTCTGGTATCAGGTGGTAAAGCCGTTTGCTTAAACAAATGGTATGAAAATGCCGAGTTATCTTCGAACTGCGTGGTTTGGTTCTTCAACACAGTTTCGGGAGTTCCCGAAAGTTGCAGCTGGAGCTAAGATTTTCGTGCTTCTGGAGTATTCAAGGTCAAAGCCCTATTTCTGTCGTAAGTGATTGTAGAATGGTTGGAAAACTCAAATTCGTAAACAATACACCATTTCTGTATGTTTCAATATAGTATGTAAATGGGCTAACAGTACTTTATTCTGTAGTATGCAACTGTCCCACGGTTAGTGGTTTAGCGTCGTCATCAGCATCACCACAATGACCATCAATATTATCATCGTCTCCACCAACAGTTTTTTGTTTTTTTTTGGGTGCATTTCTGTCATTTGAGTAGCACAAGATGCATTCATCATTTTCATTTCACGTCCGTAGTTTATACAACGGATCAAAATCATGTCACAAGTGTAGTAACACATAAATGCTCCATACTACTTTTAGCTCAAGCCTGAGTCCGAAGAATTTCGGCTCAGTGCATGAACACTGTAGCACTGGCCAGGATCCTTAAATACTTTGGGTAAATTTGTAACACAAAATTTGCCCGAGCAGCGCCGTTAGGCAACTTTTTTTCGATTTCCGACTACCAGGGGATTTTTTTTTTTTTTACATGCGCAACAATACACTCGGTCGTCTTATTACCCAGAGATCAGGGAAAATTACTAGAAATCTAGATGAAAAGATCTCAGCCCTCACCGGGGCATGAACACAGGACGTCCAGCACTCGAGGCGGACCCATGCCTCGGAACCACACAGCCCGACACTCTAGCGTAGTTGGCTAAACCGGACTGCGCGGTGACCGGGTGACGAACTCCTTGTGGTCCGATTTCACTCCTGGGGATAGGCAGAAAAACCACATTTTTCTCCCAGATTTACGGTATCTATCATGGAATCGAGGCCGACGGGTGGCGATTTCCATAGTACCGAGCCAAATGGTGTACATCTCAGAGTTTCTGAATATTTAAAATAAAAAGTGACTTGGTGGCACCTATGCTTCTTTCCAGACGACGGTGTCATACTGTGAAATATTGAGGCATGATAATCACTGCCCATGGTGACGTCGAGTATAACTATCAAGACCTGCCATAATCAAACTCATTCAGCTGACACTTAATCATTTACATTAAATTACGCAAATAAGAAGTCAGTGTTGAATCCTATCTTATGATTCGAACCTGATGACTTTTGGCTTTCAGCTGACATAGTTAGCTGACAGCCACATCACCCATATTGTTTTATAGATAACACACACACGCACGCATATATATATATATATATATATATATATATATATATATATATATATATATATATGTGTGTGTGTGTGTATGTATGTATGTATGTATGTATGTATGTATACACATACACACACACACACACATATATATAATATATATATGTGTGTGTGTGTGTGTATGTATGTATGTATGTATACACATACACACACACATATGTATATATATATATATATATATATATATATATATATATATATATATATGTGTGTGTGTGTGTGTGTGTATGTATGTATGTATGTATGTATGTATACACATACACACACACACACACACATATAGTTAATAACCTACGAATAGCTGTATGCGTCTTTCTTCTTCTCTTCCACCATTTACCTTAGCGAGGTGTTAGGGGAAAATGTAGGGATCGTTTGTCCGCTTTTTCCAATGCATTGTACAATTCGATGTTAATTTCTTTTAGGTTGCTCCTGATGATGTCGCTCCATGTCTTGCGTGGTCCTCCCCTTGCTTTCTGTTTAATATTTTTCTACAGCGTAGCTCTCGGTGGCAGTTTGTACCAGGGCATTATCGTCAGGTGGCCAAATCATCTCACTTGTTGTTCTTTAATCAATTGTATGGCTGGTTTGAGTCCTAGTCTTCATCTAATTTCTTCATTCCTGATTTTATTGTGATACTGGCAGCTCTCCTAAGACATATCTTCTCTTTTGTTATGATCTTCCGCTCATTAGTTGTAGTAAATGTCGGCCCAAAAACCGTTCTAATGAGATTTGTTTTTGTTGACAGAGGTATCCTTATACGCGTCAGAGGCGATGTTAATTGTCCCATAGCCTGATTTGCTTTCTCAAATATTATGTTGATTTCTCTATCCATTCTTTAGTCTGAGGTGAAAAATGAACGTAGTTATTTAAATGTGCTCGTTTGTTTTATTTCTGTGTTACTTACTTTAATTGATATGGTTATTTCTTGTCTAACTATCACCATTAACTCTATCTTATCAATGCTTATCTTCATAATATATTTCTCACACTTAGTATTTACTTGGTCTATATGATTCTGTGAACTCTCTTTTGTTTCAGCCATTAATACTTGGTCATCTGCAAATAACAATTCTGAGATATCATTCCTTTTTTCGTTCTCTGCTGCTTTGCATATATGGTCTATGAATGTTATAAAAAGCAGTGGAGATAACACACATCCCTGTCTGAATTTAAAGTGTCTTTACAACACAGAAACGTCGGATCAAAGTATAGTAACTTGCCTCGACTTTGAATACGCTCAGAAAAGAAGAATACCAATTTGTTTCAAAACATTCGCATCTGATAGACCAACAAATGCTACACGCAGTCAAAATCGCCGGCTCCTAGCGTGTTTTGATTACAATTCTCCATAGTGTCAAACAAGACATTTCCGTGGTCTCACGTGCAGATTCGCGTGCAGAGAAAGCACGTCAGCACCTGGGAGCGCCAATAGACCACCGGTATAGAGAGTAAACCAAGCAAATACAATGTCTTTTACGTGCGAAGGATTTGTTGCATTCTAATTCAGAAATATTTGCCTCCTGGCAACCATATGGGAAGGACTCATACCTGTTCGTCTGAGGGTTGTGGATTCAAATAAACTTCAATGCCGAATTTTTAAAGTTCGTATTGGCTCACAGATTGAATCAGGTAGGCGCGCTGACACAGAGACAATACTGTGGCCCTGTAGAGGGACAATGAGAGGGGTGGGAGATATATTTTCTAAGGCATAAGGGAGGGGGGATCCTTACAAAATCATTGAGCCGGGGGGGGGGGGGGCTACTAAAATTATTCGGAGAGCCCCAACGTTCCGGCGCTACTGGCCATATGTTAAAATGGGTACCAAAACTGTTATGGCAACTAAAGGAAACCGTCATGAGAAATCGCCAGTCCAGTGAAGATTAGCATGTAACAAAACAGGGTAATCACTGTTTGCCTAGCTATCTATCCATTCATATCCGCCTGTGCCTACGGTAACTGCATGCAGTCCACCTGCCTGCCTAAGTACCAAGTGACACCACAAAGCACGCAAGAGACAGAGCGTGTCTTTCACTGGTATTGTCAAGTCAGTCGCCGACGGTTCTTAGTAAGTAGTGCACTGCCCCTGGGACGCCGCAATCACCCGATATTTTTCTTAACCAGACACCTTAGGTCACTTAAGTCTTCCTCATTGCTTCGGCGTTGTCAGCGTCCTCGTTGTCGTCTTCTTTGTTGACTTCGGCGGGTCATCGTCTTCAGCGTCATCGTCGCCTTTAATGTCGTTGACTGCATAGCCCAAGGTTTTCACTAACTGTCCCTGATGCCTCGGACACGATGCGACTTTAGGAAAACATCAGAGACTCATCATCTTTGCAGTTGTCTTCCTCTTAATTTGCTCGTCTTCGGCGGTGTCGGCGAGTCGTGGGACAGCGTAAGTCACTAGTTCACTAACTTTTCTTGGTAAGTCATTAATTAACATTGGTACTATGCGAGTCACTAAGATGTCTTTTCTGTTGGGGAAACACTTGATGTCTTGATTAAACCATCCCTGAGCGGTCGACCGTTGCTCCCATGACACAGATGATGATGATGGCGCCCGAGTCGCCCTTTCTAATATATCTCCGGTCATCAAACCGCCTTCCTAGGTTTCTTTACCTTAACCCTAAAACGCGCCTCCCCCTCTGCCGGCTGTCACTGCTGCCTATGTCTATTTTCATATCCCCTAACTTGTTGTAAAATATATATCTCCCGCTTACCAAAACAACTCCTAATTTTGTCTATTACAGAATCCATAAGCCCGCACCGACTCTATTAGTCGCCCTGTCTCCCCTGCCCCACCCGCCCCGCTGCTCACCTACATATTGGTCCTGACGTCGCCCTTTATATAACGCCATCTGTCACCTGCAACTATGAAGATAATAATGCGCCTGCAAAGTATCGATTTTCCGACCCGAGTAACACTACACTAAAGAAATATTTGCCTTCCTTAAATCACTCCGCCTAAAAATACCTACATACCGACAACGAAGCACCAGTTGCTATAGAGACAACTTATCGATTTATGCACCCTATGTCTTTCCCCCGCCCGCCACTCTGCCGCTGTCACTGCCGCCTATGTCTATGTTCATATCCCCTAAATTGTTTCGTTTTGTAACATATATATCCCCTGCTAACAAACCACTTCTAATTGTGTCTATTACAGAACCCATAAGCCCGCACCAACTCTATTAGTCACCCTGTCGCCCGGGTCCCCTGCCCCGCTGGCCCTGCGCTTTCTCCCGAAGAAAATACCCCGAGAGAGATAAAGTATCGATTTCCTATATCTTTCCCTGAAACCAATCACTTGTACCATCATCAGCCGCCCGATCGATATTTACCAAGAATAAAGAGGGCTGCTGCCTGATCAATATTTACAAAGGATAAAGAACAGCCGCAAGAAAGAAACAATCACTTTTGGCCGCCATCTTTTACTAAGGATAAAGAGGGATCGATTTCTCAAATACGGCCCGTATACTACTTATACACTACTTCTAGCCACCCAACTTCAGTGGTGGCAACTTACTGACTTATTTAGTCAGACACTGACAGGCAGATAAATAGGCACACATTTAGAATATCTACAGGTACACATAATACGCACTGACATACATAAATTCATTTATGCATACATACACACATACACACATACACACATACACACATACATACATACATACATACATACATACATACATACATACATACATACATACATACATACATACATACATACATACATACATACATACATACATACATACATACATACATACATACATACATACATACATACATACATACATACATACATACATACATACATACATACATACATACATACATACATACATACATACATACATACATACATACATACATACATACATACATACATACATACATACATACATACATACATACATACATACATACATACATCATCATACATACATACATACATACATACATACATACATACATACATACATACATACATACATACATACATACATACATACATACATACATACATACATACATACATACATACATACATACATACATACATACATACATACATACATACATACATACATACATACATACATACATACATACATACATACATACATACATACATACATACATACATACATACATACATACATACATACATACATACATACATACATACATACATACATACATACATACATACATACATACATACATACATACATACATACATACATACATACATACAATACATACATACATACATACATACATACATACATACATACATACATACATACATACATACATACATACATACATACATACATACATACATACATACATACATACATACATACATACATACATACATACATACATACATACATACATACATACATACATACATACATACATACATACATACATACATACATACATACATACATACATACATACATACATACATACATACATACATACATACATACATACATACATACATACATACATACATACATACATACATACATACATACATACATACATACATACATACTACGTACTACTGGCAAACAAGCACAGCTATTGCAGATACGCCGACTAGACGGATAAACACAGATAGAATAACAGGCATAGTGACAAACAAACATACAGACGAACGGGGAAATACAGAAATCTTGATTTCAAATCCTACTTCAAACGAAAACATTGTAAAATAATGTTTTGAATGCTACATATAAGTTGTCTGAAACAAAATAGAAAATACTTTGCACGATCGTACGTCGCCTTTTCTGTGTTTTCATTTTTAAAAGCTTTAGGAAAACGTCCTTTCGAAGCCATTAACAGTTGGAGCTGGTGAAGATACAAGACAAGCTTGCTAACTTGCTCAAGCTGTTCGTTTACCGGATATTTACGGATCTGCTTCCTGTTGAGCGCCATGCATTTAAAAGTGATTAGCCGTTACCGGCTTTTTGCGGTAAAGTGAGGGGATGATGCGCATCCTGCGTGCAACATTAAAATGCTTTAAATGTTTTTTTCTGAGATTTAGGTGACAACTTGAAAAGAGGGTTTAAACGTTACGAGGCAACGGTTGATGAAGTTTGTGCATTTAAAAAAATAATTCACAGTCACGTCGTTTGTCCCCCCCCCCCCCCCCCCCCCCCTATACCTTTATCTGGTAAAATACTCATTTCTAGACCCTCTAGTTGCTTTGATAAATCTTCATTTTCAAACTTGCAACTGTAGGTTGACGATTTCTGGTAATTTATTTAGAAATTCCTGTAAACCGGTTTACTCCTTGGGCAGGAATACAGGGGACTTCTTTCCTAGAGACGCTAGTTTGATTTTGAAAAAAAAAAACATTCTTTCGCCTGATCCCAAAGTGTCAAGACGTGTATACAGTCTATGTAGAAATTGGCACATTCAAAGTTCCAGTTCTATCTTGGAAGAATTCCTAAGCTTGAGTAAGTTGATTCATGGCCAAACTTTAGACAGGCCATGAATCTCCAGTGGTGACGTCACTTCCCGAGGCAAACAAAATGGATGTATCAGTGTGTGTTCAGTTTTATTTTTCTTGTGAAAGTTTTTAATGTGGTTCAATTTTCACGTCTGATTCACCTATAAGCGGTATTTCAGGGAGTAGATTTAGTAAGCAATTTCTGCAATTTACGTTGGATTTATCGTCAGTGTGTTGGTTTTCGAGGAAATATGCCTGCGAAATGTTCTGTACCCGAGTGTCGTTCAAATTATGACCTTTCTAGTGGATATGTAAGTTGCTTCAGATTCCCTTCGAATTCTTTTTTAAGAGACAAATGGCTGAAACATATTCCACGAAAAATTGGACTCCTGGGAAAACCAGTGTAGTATGTATAAAAACATTTTCGTACGTCAGATATTATTGTGTCTGATAAATATACAGACAAATCAGGAATCGAGCATATACTTCCAAGAAAGAATCCCGCTTTAAAAAAAGATGCTTATCCAACTATTTTTCCAGATCTTCCATCCTATTTATCGGTGAAAGTACCTGCCTCTCGCAAAACTCCAGAGGAACGTGTATCACATATTAATCGTAATTATGATCAAAAAGTAAATGATTGGCTGTCCTCAGATATTATTACAGATTTCCAAGATCTGGAGTCACAGATAGGAAACAAACTGAAAGGACACTTTGAAAAAAATTGGAAATACAATTCTGTAGATGGAGCTTTAGAATGTATTGTTTTGTGTGTCATTACCATACAGTCAGACTCTGCACCATCCATAGGTGTCAGCATAAAGGTGTTACTTGATATGACTATACAAGTCTTTGTTCAAAATAAAAAAGTTAAAGACAAAGACCTTAAATGGATTGTAGACAACAATAAACTTGTGAGATGGTCACAACTTGAAAATCTTGTAATTCATTACAATGCCTGGGATTATAGTAAAATTCAAAGCCAAAATAGCTTCACAAATTTAGTGGGAGAAGCTGGAAGTATTTTGAAGAGTGCTGCAGAGCAACAGTGGACTCCTAATGGGACAGCTGATGAAGTAACTGACACACAAGTAAACTTTCTTGCAGAGCAGCTGCAACTTTTAACCGTGTTAAAAAACAGAAGGCGTTACAGTTGTAGCACATTATGTTTCGCTTTCATGCTGTTCATTAAATCTCCAGCATGCTACCGGTTTATAAGAAAATCTCGTTTGTTGTGCCTGCCTCATCAAAGAACGCTGCACAATTTAACTTCACAGTTGTCATTGTCTACTCATACTGGCAGCATTTCACAGTACTTGAAATTGAAACAAGACAAACTGACAGAGCTAGAAAAAGATTGTAGTGGTTCAGATGGATGAAATATATGTTAAATCTGCAATTACTTTACTCTGGGGGCAAAATATTTGGCAATGCAGACAATGCAAAAGAAGCAGCAACAACAACAGCAGGCTTTCCTCATATCTTCAGTTTTTGGAAGCTACCAGGAAATTATAGAGCTTTCACCTGTGAACAGAATGACATCTCAGGATCTACGTTTGAAATTACTCCACTGTATCCACTTTGTACAGGAGTGTGGTTTCACAGTAGTTGCTGTAATTGCAGATAATAGTGCTGTCAATCGCAGAGTTTACAGTGTTCTCCTGAAACCAAGCCAAACTTTTTATTGAGAACCCAGATTTGCTAATAAAAAAATATTTTTACTGCATGATTCTGTGCACTTGCTAAAATGCATGTGGAGGAACTGGATCAACAAGAAGGACACAAACCAGACATTTACTTATCCTTTAATAACTGGACAAATTCTAAACGCCTGTGATACTGATAGAGCTGCAGAAGCTAACTTTTCTCATTTAAAGAAACTGTATTATAGTGAGCAAAAGAATATTGCAAAACTGGCACCTAAACTTTCCCACAAAGCCATCTATCCCTCCAGCATGGACAGACAGAATGTTCCTCTTGCTTTGGCAATTTTTAATGAATACAATGTTGCTGCTCTGCGTCTAGTAGGCAGTAATGAAACAGCAGATTTTATTGAAGCCATCCTTAGATGGTGGCATATTGTTAATGTGAAAAGTAAATTTGTAGGTAAAAAGACACTGAACTCATTCTCAAATCCTGTATTGTCAAATGATGATGAACAAGTAAGTGCATTATCTTGAACAGTTTGCTGAATGGCTAGGAAAGTGGGACAAGCTGCCTGGCTGTCAAGGAAAAACTGACCAAGGAAACACACAGTGCACTGCTGCATACAGTGACTGCAGTGCTTTCTCTAATCAAATATCTATTTGCAACCACAGAAGCCAGTTTTATACTTCTTGGAAAGTTACAGACTGACAACTTAGAAGCTCGGTTTGGTGAATATCGGCAGTTGTCAGGAGCAAACTACCTAATATCTGTGCAGCAAGTTTTAGAAGCAGAAAAGAAACTTAAAGTTTACTCACTGTTAAGTATGTCCTCATCGACTTGCGGAGATTTTCCTATCCGTGACCTCTCAGAATTTCTTAGCAGCAAAGAAGATGAAACTGGGGATGACATAATGACTGATGCTGTTCAGCTGGACGTGAACAAGGTTTTTTTTCAAAATAACCCAAATGACTGTGAATTGTTTGGTTTCGGAAGGTTCAGAGGAGTCACTGGTGTATATTGCTGGATTTGTCTCAAGTAAGCTGAACAAAAAAATTAGGTGTGCTGCCTGCAAGACTTTATTGCAGATGGACAGGCCATTATCAAATGATGTTGACTCAGGTGCAATGTCAACAGACTATATACAGCTGCTTGACCGTGGAGGTTTGAAATACCCTTCAAAATTTATAAGTTTAATAACATTTGTCACATATGCAGCTATGCAGAAGCTTATATCAGCTGAGTTGGAAACACAATTTCTAGCCTGCAAACATCACAAAAAATTGCTTATGCATTTTGTTTCATGCAGTTTACAAACATATTTAAAGGATGAAATAGGTGGTGTCTGTGCTGAGGGTTGTTCTAAAATAAGCATTGCTTCCAAAGCGCTGCCATCTCTGGCAAATGTTTTCCTAAATAACTACCGCAAAATCAAAACCGACACATCCTTGCTGGATAAATCATCTAAGAAAAGAAAAACTGACCAAATTCACCCCAGTAAATGGATTTCACGGATTATGTAACTTCA
This sequence comes from Candidula unifasciata, assembly GCA_905116865.2. NCBI lineage: Eukaryota > Metazoa > Mollusca > Gastropoda > Stylommatophora > Geomitridae > Candidula > Candidula unifasciata. Next base: position 1,063,074 of record CAJHNH020004502.1, read on the forward strand.
ATTTGGACAGCTACATGGTAAGTAGTTTCTGTTGTGCTTTTAGTTTCTATGTCATATTGTGAATATGTCAGTAGTTTCTTTTGTGCTTTTAGTTTCTATGTCATATTGTGAATTTGTGAGTAGTTTCTGTTGTGTTTTGTTTCCATGTCTTATTGTCAATACCTATATCCAGGGCTGTTCAACTAAGTCAATTTAGGTTAACTCAGAATCCAACATTGTAAAATTAGGGATCGTTATGGGCCAGCAGTCCGAGTCCCAGCTTAGAAAAACCATTTTTTCATCGCAACCAGCAGTGATCCGCGGGCCACTCGCTATGCATCAGCGGGCCAAATTTGGTCCGCGGGCTGACTGTTGAATAGCCATGAGCTTACTGCTATACTTTTTGTGGGCTAGTACTCAGGGGAGGGCCGGGAACAAAAAAAAAAAAAAAAAGGTACCGTCTGAGTGAAAAAGTAACATAACGTTAGCCAGCGGCGGTGACGTCACGTCCCGCTGATGACGTCAGTAGCTAGGCCTAGTAACTAAAGTTTGGCCATGGTTGATTATAGTTTACGAGTACCATAATTAATGTCTTTTTAAAGTTGGCCACTGCTTCAGAGAGGGCAGAGTCAGCTGTGTGATCGCACAGAGTTCGACCGTTCTTGATGTCCAGAGATCAAGCTCCGAACATTAGACCTTCCCCTGTACAGACTAATTAGTTGGTGCTCTACATAACCCACTCCATTTGTAAAGATATTAAACCCTACAAGTAATTATTCTCTGACCAGTCAAACGAAGCTTTGTGCTGCTTAACAGAAATAGGGAATCTAGGTCATCTTTAACAGGCAGTCAGGGCTAGGCGCTCTGAGTCAAAAGTGTGTTTGACACAGATTCAGTGGGTGTGTAGTGAGCGGCCTGTGGAGAACGGAATATATATATATATATATATATATATATATATATATATATATATATATATATATATATATATATATATATATATATATATATATATATAAAGGTACTAACTATAAACATTGTATGTCTACTAGTGCAGATGTGAGGGTGGAGAGAGGATGATCTATGTGTGGTAGTGTCTATCTGTCTCCACTATATATCTTGTTTTCTATCTGTTGCACTAGTTTACAGACAGATAAATAAAAGGAGACATTGTCTCCTGTTCTTGAGAGTTACACTCTGAGGATGGAGAAGGATAGCAGAGGTGGGGTGAGCTGATGTGTGATTAAGGTTGATTACTAATTCTGAGTTCTTTCCTGACAGGATGATACCTCCTTAGAGATCAGGCAGACGAATCACAGTCCAGCCAACAACCACCAACCCATACCATTCTGGGCACCAAGCATACCCAAAAGTCCTGCCCATTGTGCCAATACCTCAACATGGCAAGAGCTTGTTTGTGAGTTCTAGGACGAGTGGACAATTGCAGACATCTGTGACATCAATCCAGAGAACCAGTCTTCAAGAGCTTTGTTGGGCTCTGATGCAGTTTTGTGTCCTGACCTGTGAGAGAGACTTGCTGGGTTCCAATATAGTTCCTGTGTCCTCGATGGTGAGATAATCAACTTGTACCAGATCAAATCAAGGCATAGATACCTGAGTCAACTACAGTCGAATCACCTACGAACTGGGCTAAGTGATCACTTTTTCATTATCATGCTCTCTTCCCACAGCACCTTGAGATTCCTAGGATGAACTCATGTACTCTCCTGGAACAATATCTGGGTTGTGTCATTGATTCCTGAACATTCTTGAGAATCTATTCATTATTATATGTATATATTGTACTAATTACATGCGAAAATTTTCATGGCTGACTTGGGTGTCCCTATTTCACCATTCTAACTGTCTAGCTTTTATGTTTGTGTGAGTAATAAGTGTTATCTGTGTTAACATGGCTATGATAGTATACTATCATAACCTGATGGCTTACTTTTTATAGTAGTGGGGGTGTCCAGCCAAGTGTGCCTAGGAATATTATATATTTTGTAGTGCCAAAACTGGGACTTGCAACTACGTGATTCTCATCCGTATAGTGGCCCTTTATGTCACAGGGTGTTTATCGCTCGTTGTGTGGTCTTGGTAGTGTTGAACTTGACTCACTCACCCCTTTCCCACCCCTTTCCTTCATTTGTTTCGTTCCTTTTTGTTGTTGTTTTTTTTTTTGGTTTGTTCAGGAAGGGGTGGGGGTGAGAGGGGGGGGGGGGGGGGGCTTTAAGGTTAATAAGTTCCCAGGTTCCTACATCCTTGGTATAAAAAAAAAGGGTTCAAATCAAGAGAAAGATCAAAAAGTAGACAGATCGACAACATCAACAAACTCTTACGGCGACATAGACTTGCATAATCAAGTGTAGCATTCAGAAACAGGACATAAGCTACAGTTAATTATTCAGGGTCTGGTTCACGATTCCCTGCCCATCTACACACTGTCTGACTGTTCATTCATACTTTCTGGGACTCTTCTACCTCGGAGGGGTGTCATGTTTTCTTGCCTCCTTTGACATCAGAGCTGATGTCGCGTGTTCTACATTACACGACGACTCAGCTTTCAACGACGCCAGAACATATAAAATGGTTCTAACCCAAACCCCCCTACCCACAGCCTGAGCCTAGCTCACACGAGAGACTCTCTTCTAAGAAAGCAGTTCAACGTGACACACATTTGACCTAGATCAGACTCAGAAGTGTGTAGAGGGGCCGGGAAACTTGAACATATCCTTAATTAGTTGTTAGTAAGTCAGTTTTAATTATTCAGTTAGTTAGCTACTTAGCTATTTAGTTTAGTTGAGTTAGTTAATCAACAGATCACCTTATTGCACATTGGGCAAGTTCAGACAGACGCTTTGAGATCCGATCCCACTTTCAGTATCTCTCCAGGGGTGTGGCGACTGATAACATCAATCCCGTTTTGATTTGCTACTGTTCTTTTGCTACCTGTTTAGTGTTCAGGTTTTGACATGAAGTTCTTGCAGTCTTGTCAAGGTTGCGATTCACCGTCCTCTCCTTACTCATGGACTCATTCTGTTTCATTTAAATAACTGACACCATCGACTCGGTCAATTGCTTTTCCTGCGACAGTTCATGGGCTCTACTTTGAACGGCGCCTTAAAATGGGTATCCCTAATATGATGCCACATTCTGGCCATAAAATATCCAAAAAATATCCGAACGGTGTTCATGCGTATCTTAAATACGGACTTTCTGCCAAGGGACAAATTGCGGCAAAACTAGGATTACTTGACAATCACTATCAACATTGCACACGGTACTAGTAGCAGACGATAAATACCGACCGTTGAAAACCATGTCGAGCGTTTCTGCAGACGATACTAGCAGACGATATTATCAGCGACCGTTGACCAATTTCGAGACATTACAGACGATGAAAGCCGATTAGCAATACAGTGTTTTTCCGATGGAAGGATTTAGCAGCGGTAGATGTCAGACTTGTCGGCATGCGCCAAACGCGATTAAACTCATCGCCGAGAGTATCCCCAGCGCCGCTACGCGCGGATGGGGGTTCTAAACTAGGTGCCTGGGACTCACGAGTAAAGTAACTGGAGGAAGTTGCAGGAGATGCGGTAGCTGCTGCTCGTGAGTCCCAGCCATCTAGTTTAGTCCCCATCTGCGCCGCGCATATCGGCGCTGGGATACGGTCGGCGGTGAGGCACACTCGCAGAAGCAGGTCCGCAAGTAACATATCGCCGAGACCCTGTTAGAGCATTTGTTTCGTTATACGGAGCCGGCACATATATTTTTAATAGAACTTGAGCCGCATTCGGATATTTTTGGATATTTTATGGCCAGAATGTGGCCAATTTAGCTCTCTTTCGAACGGCATCAAATTACGGCCGCCATTTTAAGGCGCCGTTCAAAGTAGAGCCAGTTCATGTAATAAGCTGAAATAATGTTCTTCTACTAAAGAATATAAAATAAAGCTACATTAAAGTTATCTCTAACTTCAAATAATAACTAAAGAGTGCTTTGAAAATGCAAACAAAATCATTGTACATTACCTGCAACAGTGAACTGATTTATACTCAAAGCCACTTTGGAAGATTAAACCATGGCAGAAAACATGGAGTAATTTCATGACCTTACTGCGACTGGCCAATCATTCATTACAACAAATAACCTAGCTTTTACACTGTAACGACCTTCGTTTTTATCTAGCAGTGTTAATACAAATACTTTAAATTCTAAAAACGCAAGTATTTAAACATAATATTAACAGACGACGTTGAGACACTGAAGAGATGACAGGCAGATGCTGCAGTCAGATCGTCTGAGCACGGGCACTGGGTTACTCCATTATTTCAAAACGTCAGCCATCTGATGTGTCCAAATGGTAAGCTGAAAAACACACGTCTCGCTTCACTCACGTCCTGGCCCAATAAGGAGAGCTCATCTGAAAAGCAAATTAGACATTGAATAAGATTATAACATTTCCGATAGGCCTACAAAATCCTAAGAAGTCAAATAATCCGTGTGGAGAGAGCAGATACATCATTAAATGTGGACTAGAAGACAGTAGCTTTCACTAGAGGCTTTTCCAGTTCAGACCCCGCGGGCATCTCTTCCATTGTCGCCGTCTTTGTTTATTTAAGCGTAATCGCTGCACCTCAATATGATAATGGTGGCTGATGTTATAACAAGATCCCTTTCAGTGGGAATATTTCTTTTCGCTCTTTCAGTTCCCGGGTAAAAGACGGCCTCATTAGCACGCTCTTCTTTCTAACTACTTCATTTTGTATCAATAACCGGCGGCCTGGAGCGCTGATCAGCGCGCGCCCGCTGGCACGAGCAAGCCAAACCTGGATGTTTTCACTGCAGCCGGTTGCGACGCCTGGCAGTGTGGTAGAAATTCTATGTATTTATTTATTTGATAAACAGATCCCAGAAATGATTTATTATAGCTTGTCCACTTTGCACCCAAGATGGTGTCGTTTGGACTGATTTGACTATTGGAGTGTCTTGTCAGAAACTGGAGTCTTGATAACTTTAATACCGATCATCAAGTACTTACTGTTCGTTGACATGGTTCTGATTAACCCTATGGGGCAGGGTTTTTTTTTTTTTTTTTAATTTCTCAGAGGCAAACATTTTTGGAAATGGCTATTATCACGGGCCATAGGCAATAGCTTCAGCATAGAAAGATCAATAATATAGTACAACTGGCAATGATCCGCGACCCATTTGCTATGCCTCCGCGGGCAATAGTTGGTCCGCGGGCCGCCAGTTGAATAGTTAAGAACAGTTTGATATAGACCATTCGGCGATAGGTGAAACCGATAGATGATATGGCAACATCAGACGGACCCTTTTACTTCCCATGACAGGTTATGACTTGAGTCAAGGTCAGTATTGAAAACAATTCAATTGCAATTCTGATTTGAACCCTAAACGTTCCGGCTGTCAGACGAGCGTTTAGCAGCTACAGTACCATGGCTCCAACTCTGGTGTATAACCAACGTAATTATATTTTATTCAGAGGAGAAAATAAGGTTATTAATACGTTGGTCTCCCCATTTACACACCGGTACTTACTAGCTCGCTTCCGATTGGTCAACCTCCAGCCTATCTCACTTCTGATAGATCGGCCTCGAGCGATCCGACTTTCACACAAGATTACGGGGCTATTCCGCACTGGCGCTCACATCACGTGTTGTATATTTCACCATTCCAGAGCTTTTAACACTCCAGAAACATTAAGATACTGGGCCTGACACACAACCCCTCTAGAGAGAATGAAAACGTAAATGCACGACAACAAGAGACCCCGACACCCATAACATCGACCACGGTAGACTAGTCTAACAAACTTATCAATAAAGTTGACCTACATTCGGTGAGGAGACCAACGTATTAAGAACCGAAAATAAATAGGTAATGAAAGTAACAGTTATGGTTGAAGCTTAAAAGGCAGTCTTATATTTACTAACATAGGTATATTTGCTGAACTTTCAACGGGATATGAACACACACTGTATCTTTTCTAGGAATCTGAAATAATTCAACATATTAAATGCCGTTACAATGAGAAATATTCAAAAAATAGCTGTATCCGGCCACGCATTTCTGTGGCCCAGAATGGTGAAATGGAAAAGAAAGAAAATAGCTTTCAGCCAACAGTGTCTGTCATAACCCCCCCCCCCTCCTCGACCCAGTCATATCTCTCTCTCCGAACGATTGAAAAATCATCCCTAGCGAAATTATAAAAAAAAAGCAATAGTTAAGAAATGAGAACTTTAAAATAATGTTTTAAGCTCTCTCAGCTGACAGTGTCTGGCATAAACCTTCCCCCTAGCATATCTCCCTCTCAGAAGGTTTGAAAAAATATCACGTGGCGAAATTGTTAAAATAAAAATAGTTAAGAAATTAGAACTTCAAAATAATGTTTTAAATTCTCTCAGCTAACAGTGTCTGACATAAACCCTCCCCCAATCATAATTCCCTCTCTGAAGGATTGCAAAATCATCTTCTGGCGAAATTATTAAAAGAGAAATAGTTAAGAAATGTGAACTTTAAAATAATGTTTTAAGTTCTCTTAGTTAACAGTGTCTGGCATCAACCCCTTACCCCCCCCCCCCCCCTCCCCCTCAAACCCCACAAATCATATCATCCTCTCCGAAGGATGGAAAAGACATCATCTGACGAAATATTGCAACTAAATTGAGCTTAGCATCCGTGTCCACCTAGACTAAAATGGTTAGCATAAATTTGTACTGATAAGTCAATGTGCCAGTGTAACAGCTACCACATCACCCATCCAGTACCAGTACTACTGCTACCACTACCACCACCACCTTCACAACAACAACAAAAACTGTCTCTACTGTCTGTGTAGGTTGGTCTAGCCAGAGGAGTTAGCAACGCATGCTGTCGCCACGGACTGTTTAGTTTAATTTTGCCCCCGACATTTAAAAAAAAAAAAAAAAAAAATGCGCCATTACTTAACGAGTGATGGAACTCACAGTAATATTCCATGATAACAAAAAATGTACACTATACTTACAAATAGCCGGAAAGCAAAATACCCCGCACCCTGACCTTGGCATCCGTATCCACCCAAACTAAACTGGACTGTAAGCCGTCTTGGTTAACAGTTTCAGTCATCGCCGAATAGTTTTTGATCGAGTGAAGCGTCGCATGGAGGCTAATTGGACTTTATTGAAATCGGATGTCTGTGGGTGAAAGGTGCAGATATCGCAGCCTAGCTGTAAACCACAACACAGCGTGGCAACCACCCTTTTAAGGGAAAAAGAACAATTATCATCGATCGGGCAATCGAACACCGGTCACCCGCGCGAAGGGTGGAATACTTAAAATTATACTACCGAAGACTGAAGAGCTTGGGTCAGATATTTCAGCCTAGCTGTACACCACAACACAACGTGCCAACATCCTTTTCAAGGGCGAATGAAGATTACCCGTGACATACCATTGAGCATCACGTCACCGCTATCACAGGCTAGCTGTAAACCCAAACCGAAAAATGCATATATATCGCAGCCTAGCCATAAACCACAACACAACGTGTCAGCCGCCCAGTTAAGGGACCAAAATAAAAATCAAATCACCTATCGGGATTTCGAAACCGGTCACCCGCATGATTGGCGGAATACTTACAACTACGATACTAAAGACTCAAGTGGTTGGTGGAAATAAAATTATATAATAACGCAAAGTTCAATAAGAAATAATTTCTCAGGTTCCGGTCTTTACATGTCCAAATACTCAGTCAGGAAATGGTCGTGTGCATAACGAACGTAGATCAATCAAGATAGTTTAAATCGCCGCTATTTGCAATGCACAATAGTATTTAAAAAAAAAAAAATACACAATGAGGGAAAACAAAGTATACTATGGGCTGCAAATTAGATGTGTTTGAAAACACAAGCTAAGGTGACCAAAAGACCCAAGCATTTCATAACCCCCCCCCCCCCCCCAAAAAAAAAAAACCCCACGCAAACAAAAAGCCAAGAATGATAAATTGTATAAAATCTATAGTAACGGCAGAAACAATTTACCCACTCTTATGTAAGTATATATTGTGGGGGAAAAAGGCTACATTAAAACAACAAAGTAAACAACGCTGCAAAATGTGAACCCAATGCGTCATATAAATTTCTGAATCATGGGGGAAAAGGCACTTATTTGCAGCCCTGCTCAGCAGTCAAAAATGGTCAATCAACTAAAAACAAATCCGGACCGGCAACGAAACAAATAATGATTTGACCGTTGCTGGAGCAAAGGCAACCTTGTGTGATAATTTGAAAGCAATCGGTTCAGTAGTTTCCGAGTCTATAGGTAACAGACTGGGAAAATTAGCATTTTTATTAATATAGATGACACGACTTGTCGCAGTTATGATCCGCCTATAACTGGTGGCATCATTATCAGTTCTATCACACTTTTGAAATGGTAATTTGAAGTTCCATAGTTTATTGAAAAATCCACGTATTTCTTAGCTTGCCAACGATGACCGCTTTTGCAATACGAACACCTGCATACGTCTTTCATATCTCTTACCCATCTTCAGATTTCACACAGAAAGTTTATTGGGACAGTGCACATAATCTATTAGCAAAAGACGTTGATTCAATCGTGTGTGTTTGTATGTTTGTGTATATACGTTCACAACTATCTAATTCTACATCTATCTATCTATCTAACTATCTATCTAATCTATCTATCTATCTTCTATCTACTCTATCGATCTATCTATCTAACTATCTATCTATCTATCTATCTATCTTATCTATCTACTATCTATCTATCTATCTATCTATCTATCTATCTATCATCTATCTATCTATCTATCTATCTATCTCTCTATCTATCTATCTATCTATCTATCTATCTATCTATCTATCCTATCTATCTTATTCTATCTATCTATCTATCTATCTATCTATCTATCTATCTATCTATCTATCATCTATCTATCTATCTATCTATCTATCTATATATCTATCTATCTATCATCTATCTATCTATCTATCTATCTATCTATCTATCTATCTATCTATCTATCATCTATCTATCTATCTATCTATCGTCGTCCTGTCTGTCTTCTGTTGTCTGTCTTCTGTCTTTTCCCGTCTTCTGTCTGTCTGTCTGTCTGTCTGTCTGTCTGTTGTCTGTCTGTCTGTCTGTCTGTCTGTCTGTGTCTTTTAAAAGCCTCCGTCATTCGTTTTTGTACATTTTCTGCCTCCTGCCTTTTAAAAACATACATAATACCATACACGTTTAGTTTGGGGCTTGTGATGGTGTGGCAGGCGTACGATTTGTATGTGTTATGTTGCGCGCTCCCGGTCTGTTGTAGTGTCATAAGTTCCCTGGGGTTTCCTTGTGAGACAAAAAGTTCGACTAGATGTCTAACAAAAAACCCGAGCCTTTTAACAAAACTGCCTACGAAAAAAAACACGTGTGTTGCTATGTCACGCAACCACACCGCATCCAGTGTTTTTGGAGTCAGCTGTGTTTGCCACTAACAACCCCGGGGTTTGTTGTAATGATCCAATGAAACGCAGCCTCTCATTTAAATTGGAAACATCAAACCCAAAATAACGCAAAA
>CAJHNH020004503.1:0-37644 GCA_905116865.2 Candidula unifasciata
AATAATCTCACCTTCAGGTTCAGTTGGGTTGTGATGGGTTAGAATTGCGTGCAACATAAAGAGAGACAGAGAGAGGAGGGAGGAGGGGGGGGGGGGGGGAATGCAAAGTGTGAAGTGTTTCAACGAATGGGAGATTAACTGTACTGTCAGGACATCCATATCGCGGATCTGATCCAACAATTGTGTACGAGATTTACTGTATCCATGTGGATTTCTTGTGTTTCTATTGGAAAGAAAATAACACACGAAAGTATCTTCTTCTCTTTCACTGTTTACCTCAGCGAGGTGTTGGGCGAGATATAAGGATCGTGTGTGCGGGTTTTTCAATGCATTGTACAAGTTGGTGTTCATTCTATCTCTTGCGTGGTATTCCCCTTGCTCTGTGTTCATTATATTTCTTCAGCGTGGCTCTCTGTGACAGCTGGTACCAGGGAATTCTCGTCAGGTGGCCAAACAATCTTATTTGTTGTTATTTAATGAATTGTATGACTGGTTTCAGTCCTAGTCTTCATCTAATTAATTCATTCCTGATTGTATCTCTTCTTGTCACACGACAGCTCTGCTAAGACTTCTCATATCTGTTTTTACGCCCGGCTCTCTAGCGAAGTTGATTAAACCTGACTTTCGCGGCGGCCGGGTGACGAACTCCTTGTGGTCTGGGTTCACTCCCGGGGGTAGGCAGAAAAGCCACATTTCTCCCAGATTAACGGTACCTATAATGGAATCAAGGCCGAAGGGTTGCGATATCCATAATACCGAGCCAAAGGGTTTACAACTCATGGTTTCTGGTTACGTTAAAAAAAAAAAATATGTTTTTACGATCTTCCGCTCATCAGTTGTAATAAGGGTCCATGTTTGGCACTGGTAGCATAATGTCGGCTAAAAATCCGTTCTTATGAGATTTGCTTAGGTTTTGACACAGGCATCTTTCTATTCAAGATCTAGATCTGTACAAGGTTTAAAAAAAAAAAAACATTCTTGTCAATTCCAACCAGCTCCTAGAATGAGCAGCGATTTTTATCTTGGCTTGGTTTATTTGCTGCGTGTGGTGACGCTTGTTTTTTTTCTTTCCTGTCAGGTGATACTGTCTTCTGTTTTGTATCTGTGTTGAGGGAGGGGATCGTAAACTACCCTAAAAAGGGCAGTTTGTTTGCATGGGGCGGGTATGAGTGAATTGGGTGGTTCTATTGATGAAAGTACACTGTTCCATTTATAGGAGACATGACAGGGTTCTAGCGAAAAGGCTAAATACACAAGTCCTAGTGTGCTTTTCAGACATCCATTATTAAGGGGGGGATAGACCCACTGCCTCTCCAACTAGTATGTCGGACACGCAGCCTAATTAGGGGGTTTTCTTCAAAGTTGGAGTGCATCCCTCTGAGAGGCAAGGAACCAACCAAGAGGCGTACAAATAAACCAGATATGTAAAACAGATATTTCCCCCCGAAACTGTGCTCCCAAAACGACACGGGGATTACTGCATTCAGTACGATAACGTTAAAATCACAACCTTTCACCCCCCCCCTCCCTTTTTTTTAAAACTTCTATCTCCCCCCCCCCCCCTTTCTTTTCATACGCCCCTCCCTTTTTTTAACCCCCAGATTCTAATCGTTACGCATCACCCTCAACAAAGGATACAAAAGCATATCTCATCTCGACAACAACCAAAGGAACTAAATATTCCCTTTCAGGCACAATACCCCTCCGCCATGGCTTTATAACCCCAGGGCTGCCTAATTTGTTTCCATTAAATTTTAGCCAGTCGGAATAAACTGTACTTAGTTCGACTAGGGGTAATTAAAGAAGTTTGATCCACACACACAATATATAAGAACAATGCAGCCTTGTCAAATAACGAAAAGAAACATAACACTTACCACAGAAAAGTAAAAATATAAAAAAATAAAACCAGAAATTTTAGAACAATAGTGTTGTTATTTATGTTGAAGACAAAGGTACGAGCAACGCCATATTTATCTAAACTTTTTTTTAAAATCATTGATATAAACAGGAATCTGTGTGTTTCTTCTGTGTTGATTACACTGGAGTAGGAAGAAGAAAGTGGTAATAAATTGAAACGGTGGGAACTTTATTCTCAAAGGGTCACAAAATTGGGCACGTCTTATATTCGACCTTTCTAAATATACATCTTTCGTACAACAAATAAAGCTTCGTATGTTCAAATAGAAATATACATAATATGAATATCAAGTAAAACACACACAAAGTTGAATTACGAAGAGAGAGGAGGGAGGCCAAGAGAGAATAAATGAACTGACATCAAAGCATTGAAGAACGTCTGTGTCAGAAATTACTGAAAGTACACGAGGCAGAAACCTGTGGGACATTGTGGGGGTAACTGGTTTGATTCAAGAACCGACATCACAGCACTCAGGGCATTCCCATAAACACTCCGTCCCCATCTTCAGCATCCAGCCAAGAGTTCCGATACTAATGGTGCCATTAGCATTCTGATTAAACATAGTCTTGCCTTTCCTCTGAGCCGCGAGCATCTGCCAGAACCTCTCGTCACTCCCTCCTGCATCAATCTAGTCACTCCCCGCTGCATCAATCTCACCAAACTGTGGTGATCCATCTTCTCCTCCGAACTGTACACGCTCTCCCACAAGGCACTAAACCCGTCTGCCTTATCATGTATCATTTTTCCACCAAGTTGTGCAGAGCCAGCCAGTCTGTCCGCCTGTTCATTTCCTAACACAGCGGCGTGCCCCAGTGAAAAAATTCAGACAATACTCCTCACCCGTGTCCTCCGCAGCGAAGCATGCCACTCTGCACGACGCATACCTGTTCTGATCTTCCTCAGCATGCTTTCTGAGTCAGTTACAATCACGATGTATGTGTGTGTGTGTGTGTGTCGTGTTCTCTAGCCAGTGGAAACCTGCATGACCGCCTCCACCTCCATTCTTAAGCTGGATGTTGTGGTATCATATGCTAGGTTCTCCTGCACCAAACGTCGACCATTAACTTTTACTAAGAAGCCCCAAGCACTTATTTTGCCTCTTGACACTGAAGCGTCTGTGCAAATGATCAAATCCTCTGAGCGAGCATTATCTTGAATTAATTGCTGAATTTTCACCTCCGTGACACCCTGCTGGCCAGTTTCTGCATTCCCGGCTCAGCATGATTATTCTTCTTCTTCTTCTTCTTCGCGTTCACCAGCTGTAAACTCTGGCGGCAGGTTCTGGTTGCTCATCCACTACTGAACTGCAGTGCTGCTAGAGAACCTGAGTGTTGCGTGTGCATCAGTTTTACAGATCTCATTCTCTTGAATGCAGACTGTTTGCCTCTCCGGCAAAGGAAGCTCCCCAATTAGTTGACTCTTACGACATGCTTTTGGGGAGGCAGTGGGTCTATTCTTGTTTTCCCCACAATGGGGCCCCGGAACCAACACGGGGGAGCATGATTATGACTTTACACAAGTCTGACTGTTCAGGTCGCACTATTACCCACTCCTCTCCTCGCCTAATGTTCTCAACGATGCAAACATGTCTGATTGTGTCTTCTGCCTGAGCCATCCATGACCTCCCTCTTATCAGCCGCTCACCCTTGACTGCACCCAGAGCATCATGCAAAGGGTGGTCTGTGTCTGCATCTACCCTGAGAAATGACTTCGCCTGCAACACCTTGTGCCTACCTGCAACCGTCAGCAAACCAAGGATGTATCGCATACACACCACTGGGGTGTCTCTGGTGCAACCCAGAATGACCTGCATAGCCGCGTTCTGTATGCGCTCTAGTTTGTCCATCCGACTCTTTGAGACGGTAAGCAGTCCCAGGCCATAATCAGACACTGACAGGATCAGGGGCTGATATAGTGTGAAAAGCAATCTCTGCTCTATGTCAATTGAAGCCATAGTTTTAAGTGCAATAAGTCCTTTTTGGCATCTCGTCACAACATTCTCCACATGGTCCTTAAAGGACAGGCTCCTGTCAAATGTATTTCCCAGATACTTCAGTTTGCTCTCTCTGTTGACGTTTTGACGTTCTACCATCTATCGTGAGACTTGGGACATTAGCTTTAACGATGCTGTTGTCCAGAAAACACCACAAAACAGACGCCTTTTCCGGGTGGACGACAGCTCTCATTGTTGTACACCACTCAGTCATTTTGTCTACTGTCGCCTATAGCTCCCGGGCTGTTTGTTCCCTTTCTCCCCCTGCCTATATGCAAGTATATCATCCGCAAAATTCGATAACCTTCCAACTACTGGTGCTTCTAGGCTTGCAATCTTGCTTGTATACACGTTACAGAGCACAGGCGAGATGGCGGATCCCTGTGGCGCCCTGGGGCCAAACTGCAAGGTTCTGAGGCCAAACTGCATGGTTCTGAGGTCCATCAGCCCAGTCGGAGAGCAACCCGACGTGAATACAGGACAGCTGCAACCCAATTCACCAGCCATGGACTGACCTCCTTCTCCCTCAGTGCAGTCACTAAGATGTCGTATCTAACTCTATTATAAGCATCCTCGAGATCCAGTCCTACCGCCATAGTTTCCTGCCTGTTATGGCACCCTTTATAGACGTCAAAAGCAAAAGTGGCCGCATTTGCCCAAGTGTCCTTTCCTGGCCTGTAGCTTCCCAGACCTTTTGGGAGAAGCTTCCCCCTTTCCAAAAATTCTTGCAGCTTTACAGCAACTATCTTCTCCAAGACCTTCCCAAATGTGTTTTGTAAGGTGATGATTCAAAAGCCACTGAGCTTTGAATGATCTTTAAAAAGTTTTTGGTAGTGGGATTAGATCGCTGTGCACCCAGTACTGTGGTACTGATGCTGTCTTAATGCTCTGGTTAAAACAGACGGCCATCTCTGCCAGGTCTACATCGCTCAAAGCCTTCAAGTGACCATACCTGACTCCATCAGGTCCTGGTGCAGTGTGCTTTGCTTTTTTCAAAATGTGTTTGATATCTTCCACTTGTATCATGTCTTCATAATGCATATTCTTCAAGGTGCCAGCTAACTTTTTCTAACTGCATCCCTGATGTCTACATCATTATGATCTGTCTGAGATATAAACCCATGGAGAAAAGCCTTCCCTTTCTCCTTGTCTGTTTTCATACGCACACCATCGTCTCTACAAATTGTTCCGACTGTCATAGGCCGATCTTGTCTTTGCATCTGCCTTTACAGTTTCCAAAATTTCCCCAATGTTTTATCGTTTCCCATATCATTCACAAAAGTTTCCCACTTTGCTCTTTTGGCCTCTGCAGCACAGCGCTTGAAAACCTCCAACTTATCTTTTTTCACATTCCCCGCCATCTCCACTTCCTCTCGTGAGCTTGAGGGTGTCTGCCGTACTTTCTTTAGCTGCATCACTGCGGTGGTAACAAGGATATACCCACTGCCTACACATAAGCATGTCGTAAATGTCGTCTATTTGGGAATTTTCCCTTCGAAGTTGGAGTGCATCTGCCTGAAAGGCAAGGTACCAGTAGTATACAACGGAGTCGTATCTGTAAAATGGATGTGCAACCAACTAGAAGAGGACGAACAACCATCATTTTCTTCTTCTTCTTTCTTCTTTTTCTTCTTTTTCTTCTTCTTCTTCTTCTTCTTCTTCTTCTTCTTCTTCTTCTTCTTCTTCTTCTTCTTCTTCTTCTTCTTCTTCTCTTCTTCTTCTTCTTCTTCTCTTCTTCTTCTTCTTCTTACTTCTTCTTCTTCTTCTTCTTCTTCTTCCTTCTTCTTCTTCTTCTGCTACTATTCTACTTCTCTTCTTTTTTTTTCTTCTTCTTCTTCTTTTACTGCTACTGCTGCTGCTGCTGCTGCTGCTGCTGCTGCTGCTGCTGCTGCTGCTGCTGCTACTACTACTACTACTACTACTACTACTACTACTACTGCTGCTGCTGCTGCTGCTGCTATTATTACTACTACTGCTATTAAAAATATTACTGCTAATACTAATACTATTCATTCTCCTCCTCCTAATTATGTTTCTTCTTCTTTTTCTGTTTACTGAGTTCGCTTTTCATAGTACGGTTGGAGAACTGTACTGCTATCAAGCTGCGAAATCTGCGCGTTTCGGCACAAAATATCTGATTTGACAAAACTCTTATAACTCGCCTTTTACGATATGCGTTGGTCTACTCTCCTCTACCATCCCACCCCCCACTTGCATGGCAACATCATACTTATGCCCGTGCTATCCTTGAAAATAATAAATCCTAAATTAAATCGACAACGATAATCACGATCATACTAAGGACCAAATAAATCGACTTTGTTAATAATCCTATGTTAGTTAGGGTATCTTAATATTTATAGTACAATTTATATCTTAATCACATTTCAAAAACGTGTGGAGAAAAACAATACAAATAACATATTTATCTTAAATAAATAACTATACGATAAATAAAATAACAAAAAAATACTCTGATAACTCGACAGATCTCAAGTTTTCACCAGGAGGGTTGAACAGGATATTCGCGTTAAAATTACTACTATAATATTGAGCTAGACCCAATTTTCAATGACTAAACGACACTCGAAGAGCAAAGTCGTCTGGATCCTGCCTGTCGCCTTTGCTTTCCATGGTTTTCGTGGTGCCCATTTAGGCTGTGTCCCAATTAATTTTTGAGGATTGGCTTCCATGCAGTGCGATTAAAACCTTCGAACCGGTAAGCAGATGTCTCCATCGGCTCATGTTACTGACTACTGTTGAAAAACTGCTTCAGTTTTCAGATCGGTTCTCCTTGGATGGGTACCGCGCCAACATTGTTTATACCAAGGGAGAGAGTAACCGGGAAGGAGACGAGAAAAAACAAATGTGCGAATTTGATTTTCAACGGATTAAGAACTGGGCACGCAGGCCCGTCTAACATTCTACCTGTCCAGTCCACTCCTTGCATAGTTGTTCGTGAGAGAGAGAGAGAGAGAGAGAGAGAGAGAGAGAGAGAGAGAGAGAGAGAGAGAGAGAGAGAGAGAGACGATCGAGGGTTTTAAGCGGTAGTGTATCGAGATCGCTGGCAACAATGCAAGGACTAGGAGTTAGTAACGATCAGCAAAGCCAGGTACGCGTTGCACATCAAAAGTACGAGAAGTCTAGTCAACTAGCTCAGAAACTGGCACTGTTGGTTGCTAGACACTGAAATTACGTTGCCCGGGGAATCTGATTAACTATACATCAAAGTCAGTAGTAGTAGTAGTAGCAGCAGCAGTAGTAATAGTGGTAGTAGTAGTAGTAATAGTAGTAACAGCTGTAGAAGTAGCAGTAGCAGCAGCAGCACTAATAGTAGTAGTAGTAGTAGTAGTAGTAGTAGTAGTAGTAGTAGTAGTAGTAGTAACAGCTGTAGTAGTAGTAGTAGTAGTAGTAGTAGTAGTAGTAGTAGTAGTAGTAGTAGTAGTAGTAGTAGTAGTAGTAGTAGTAGTAGTAGTAGTAGTAGTAGTAGTAGTAGTAGTAATAGTAGTAGTAGAAGAAGAACTGGCACTGGCTGCTGGCTGTTGGCCACTGATATTACGTTGCCTGGGGAATCTGATTACCAATGCAAGTGTCCACAGTTCTGTGAGGATAACTCAGTTCATAACTCTTCTAGGGGTTTAATGCTTCATACTCCACGAGACCCCCCACCACATTCCTTCTCTTGTAGATCATGTTAACAGGCAACCCCATGGTCCGTCTCGCATTCACAGAAGACGCATACAACAAGAGGGCTAATTAACACAACCGACTTTTTTCAGGTCAACTGTTTCCCTGGATTCTTAACGCAGACATTGCTCTGAGAGAAGACGTTTTTGCCAGCATCAGATTTTCCTCCAGAATGTTATCATATACAGCTCGCACAGTGTCACTGGCAGCTGTATAATGTTCAAAGCCTTAAGTTCACAAGAAGGATTCTTTTCATCCTAATCTTCCTCCTCCTCCTCCTCCTCCTCCTCCTCCTCCTCCTCCTCCTTTTTCTTCTGCTTATTATTATTACTGCTATTATTATTATTCTCTTTTCTGCAAAGCTGTCTGATGATAAATCTCCTGCAGCTTAATTGAAATCCTTATGCTAGAATTATAAAAGCGTGCTCACAACTCTTAACCTACAGACGTCGACTAACCAAAAGAACAAATTGCACACTGAACACGTCAGCGGAGACATCCTCAGATGACGTGCACTTCACAGTTCTGACACATCTTGCAGTCATTCTCTTCGTAGTTGGCGACTTTCTGAACACGAATCAGACGCGAATTTGTTTAAAATGTCAATGATGAACATGTCAGTGCCCTCCTTTAAAGACTTTGCAACGAGAAAAAAACAATGTCATTTTTATTAAACGAAACAATAATTAATTGTTTCAGACATAGAAGATCTGATCTATCACCAGGGATCAGCCACGACCGTCTCCATTTATTACAGATAGCTTTGGATCAGCGTTGGGAGTTAGCTAGATTCACGGTTGGCCAGGCATTGTCATTATTTTGGTTAGGCGTCTAATAATAACAATAATAGTTATTAATATTATGATTATTATTATCATCATCTTCGTCGTCATTAATAATCAGCGTTGGGGGTTAGCTAGATCAATAATATTATAATAATAATAATACTTTATTAATAATAATAATCAACTCTTTGTCGTCATTATTATTATTATTATTATTATTATTATTATTATTATTATAGTAAAACCAGTTTGGATTACTGAAAATAATTTTTTGGAAGCGCGGAGATAGAGGAATGATGAGAACACACTGGACTGATAAGCAAATTAATGAAGATGTCTTGAAAGAAACTGTAGACAATCTACATTTTTTGGTCATGTCAGAAGAAGGATAAAACTGGAGTACATCGTGATAGCGAGAAAGTTGGAGGGGAAACGAGCCAGAAGGAGAGAGAGAGAGAGAGAGAGAGAGAGAGAGAGAGAGAGAGAGAGAGAGAGAGAGAGAGAGAGAGAGAGAGAGAGAGAGAGAGATGCTGGACAGTTTAACATCATAGCACAGAAGGCCATCTTTGTCGGAGCGGGTTGAATGTACACGAGATAGAAGGTTGTGGATAGACATAACTGACAACGCAACAATACAAGGACCATTTAGAATTAAGTAAAACTTGGAATAATGGTGGGACAGGGGAGCTGCCATCAGACAGTATACCATAACGAGCAATGATAAACGAAAGAGAGGCTAAACATGCAAAATGTCTTTGGGAATCTCCGCAAAAGCAGAAGGCACTATCCAGTAAATTGTACTTCACTACGACGCCCCAAAGTACAAGAGATAAAAAAAAATTGAATTAACTTTTTTGTTGCTTTGTTGTTGTTGATGATGAAGCTGATGTCGATGATGCTACCGAGAAGAAGATAGTTGAGTGGCTAAGAGGCTAAAATACCAATGGCTAAACTTGCAGAAAATGTTCATCTTAAATAACGCAAAAGGCTTTCCCCCTTTGGTTGATGTTGATGATCCGAGATCCTTTGACAAGCTAGGCATCTCGTTGTCGATAACATCACGACAAGCGACCCTGCGTTTGAGCTCAAAAGTGTTAGCGTCATCAAACTATGGTCATTTTTAGGTTCTTTCGTTATATCCTACCCCAGATGACGTCACAGGGCAGTCCAACATTTTAAAGGGTGGATAAGACTGGCTTTTCCGGCTTTCTGATGCCCCAAAACATCTAGAACTGGCCCTAAACCAAACCCACCTACGTCCTACGAGAGAGTGCAGCCTAGGTCCCACGGCGGCGGCATGCAGCCAATCTGCCACCCCCGGAAATATCAGACTGTCCCGTGACCTGTGGATTTCCCCTTTTGGGGTAGGATATTAAGAAAGCACCCATTATTATTATTATTATTATTATTATTATTATTATTATTATTATTATTATTATTATTATTCAGCATTTTGAGTCCTTAAGGTTCACTACTACAGATATCACCTGCCTCAATTTATCTCGTCGACTGGCCTTCTTTCCAGTTAGTGACCTCAAGTGTTTGTAGGTCAGCCTGTATATTATTCCATTTTGTAAATCTAAGAAATTATTTAACTTTCCAGAGTGGTTGTTCCTTTCCCGCCATCCCAATTCGAGGCTTAGTTATCTGTTTCTTGATGAAATGGGGGGGTTTACAAAGGTGGGGGACGTCTCCACCATGTTTCCTCCCTTAACTTGAGTGTCTCTCGTGATCTCTTCTCTACCCTTTGACCTGTTCTGCTTGGAAGGTTTTGTTGGTTAATACTCTACTTATAGCATAGCCCTATTATTATTTCTATTATTAGTATTATTATTATTATTATTATTATTATTATTATTATTATTATTATTATTATTATGTTCATCACTTACATTATTATTATATATTCAGAATCTTGGTGGTGTGTGGATTATGCACTCGCCTAGCGGATAATCGTTCTGGTTTCAATCGCTATCAAGTAGGAACTTTGTTTCCTGACCCAGCCTTGCAACAAAAGCCACAAATACCAGTAAGTTCTGCAACCACATTCTTCCACATATTCACTGTGGGCCAAATGTTTTTTTCCCCCCTGAATCAGGTGCGAACAATCGACGGTGCCAAGCTCCCGGTACAATCATGTTTCTGGCTAAACACTGCAAATGTCGCTATCAGGAATGGGCCATCTATAGACAGGAGAGAAGTTATTATTGCATGCGAGAGACTAAACACTGTTTTTTAACTGAACAGACTGCATACCATGGGTGTACCAATTGCAGCAGCGAGACAGATAAACTATGAGGCAACCACCCGTTGTTACATCAACCAGCGGGAAAACCATGAGGCGGCCACCCGTGGTTATATCAACCAGGAAGCAAACCATGAGACGGCCACCCGTCGTTACATCAACCAGTAGGAAAACCACGAGGCCGCCATCCGTCGTTACATTAACCAGCAGGAAAACCATGAGGCCGCCACCAGTCGTTACATCAACCAGCAGGAAAACCATGCGAGCGCCACCCGTCGTTACATCATCCACCAAGAAAACCATGAGGCGGCCACCCGTCGTTACATCAACCAGCAGGAAAACCATGAGGCGGCCACTCGTCGTTACATCAAACAGCAGGAAAACCTTGAGGCCGCCACCCGTTGTTAATCAGCAGGAAAACCATGAGAGCGCCACCAGTCGTTACATCAACTAGCAGGAAAACCATGCGAGCGCCACCCGTCGTTACATCAACCAGCAGGAAAACCATGAGGCGGCCACCCGTCATTACATCAACAAGCAGGAAAACCATGAGACGGCCACCCGTCGTTACATCAACAAGCCCGAAAACCAAGAGACGGCCACCCGTCGTTACATCAACAAGCAGGAAAACCATGAGACGGCCACCCATCGTTACATCAACCAGCAGGAAAACCATGAGGCGGCCACCCGTCGTTACATCAACAAGCAGGAAAACCATGAGACGGCCACCCGTCGTTACATCAACAAGCCCGAAAACCATGAGACGGCCACCCGTCGTTACATCAACCAGCAGGAAAACCATGAGACGGCCACCCGTCGTTACATCAACAAGCCCGAAAACCATGATACGGCCACCCATCGTTACATCAACCAGCAGGAAAACCATGAGACGGCCACCCGTCGTTACATCAACCAGCAGGAAAACCATGAGACGGCCACCCGTCGTTACATCAACAAGCCCGAAAACCACCACGGCCACCCGTCGTTACATCAACCCGAAAAAACCAGAGGCGGCCACCCGTCGTTACATCAACCAGCAGGAAAACCATGAGGCGGCCACCCGTCATTACATCAACAAGCAGGAAAACCATGAGACGGCCACCCGTCGTTACATCAACAAGCCCGAAAACCATGAGACGGCCACCCGTCGTTACATCAACCAGCAGGAAAACCATGAGACGGCCACCCGTCGTTACATCAACAAGCAGGAAAACCATGAGACGGCCACCCGTCGTTACATCAACAAGCCCGAAAACCATGAGACGGCCACCCGTCGTTACATCAACAAGCAGGAAAACCATGAGGCGGCCACCCGTCGTTACATCAACCAGCAGGAAAACCATGAGACGGCCACCCGTCGTTACATCAACCAGCAGGAAAACCATGAGGCGGCCACCCGTCGTTACATCAACCAGCAGGAAAACCATGAGACGGCCACCCGTCGTTACATCAACCAGCAGGAAAACCATGAGACGGCCACCGGTCGTTACATCAACCAGCAGGTAAACCATGAGACGGCCACCCGTCGTTACATCAACCACAAAAAAATGGGAGTTGTTAACCTAAACACACTTGGGGACATACTCAGGAGGAGATCGGAGCACTTATGATCAGGTCCGATGAGCGATGAAGATTATCTTTAAATGAACAATGAACTTTGGCCAAACGCAACTTTCTTCCGGTTCCTTATAACCAGTACTATAGCAGTAGAGCCCCTGTGACATTGTTAGGTTTCCCACCTGATTATGATCTTTGAAAGATGCCTCATTTCAGACATGAGAAGATATTGTGTAGAACGCGAAGCTGAGCGTTCTACATTTCAACAGTGGCCTATCTGAAATATTGTCAGCAATGACTAACCTCTTTCCCGTTGCAACATACGTCTATGAGACCTGAACACATACTAAACAAGCTGAACAAAGCATAACTGCCTTTTAATATAAATATTGCCTACGGGTTCCAACAATATCATGAGTGAAGAAAGAAAAAATGCATCCATACTTCAAGAACTGAATACTGAAGAAGGTTGGCTATTAAAGACGATAACACACAGACAATTTAAATATTTTGGTCACCTGAAACGTCAAGAAAGTTCAGAGAGAACAATAATGGAGGGGTATATGCCTGGGAATAGAGGAAGGGAAATGCCAAAGAGAAGATGGGTGCAGGATGTGGTGGATGATCTCCAGATGGGTGTATTGGACGCGGGACATCTTGCTTGTGATCGAGAAGTTTTCCGGAAAGTTCTGCAAAGGACATGCTACTGACTGACTGACTGACTAATCTCTGGAGCTGATTTTTGTTTGCTTCATCAGCTGTAAACTCCGGCAGAAAGACCTGGTTGTTCGTCTATCCATTTCTGGACTTCCGCTTTGTTCCAGGACGTGAGTTTTGTGTGTGCATCAGTTTTACAGTTCTTGTTTACTGTATTTGTATGCAGACTGCTGGTTCCTTGCCTCTCAAACAGATGCACTCCGACTTTGAAGGAAGCTCCCTCGCCCTCCCCCCAATTAGTCGCCCCTTACGACAGGCGTGTTGGGGAGGTAGTGGATCTATTCTTCTTTTCCCCTACAATGGAACCCCGGAACCCAAAAGGCTGAACCCCACTGGGACCCCAAACTGAGCGATTTCCACCCGGTGACGCAAAGAGTCACAATCTGGATTAGAATCTTTCAGGTACAAATCTCAGAAGCCTCGTTCAATCGCAAGGCCCGTCCCAGACGGTTACAAAGTAGCATGAAGTCCAGAGAAGAAAGCTAGGGCAAAACAAAACAGAACACCATAAGAAGCGTGTGACGACATCAAGAAGGCTGTAGTCTTCTTCTTCGCTTTCACCGGCTGTAACTCCGGCGGAAAGTTGTGGTTGTTCAGCCACCTCTGAACTTTAGAGTTGTTCCAGAACCTGAGTGTTGCGCGCACATCCGTTTTACAGATCTGACCTTTTTGTATGCAGACTGTTGGTTCCTTGTCTCTCGGGCTGATGCACTCCGACTTCGAAGGAAACCCACAATTACTCGACTCTTACGACATGCTTTTCCCCACAATAGGGCTCAGGAATCCACACAGAGAAAAGGTTATAGTGAATGCCATTATGGTTTAAGAAACTAGATGGGAAAAAGTATTTTGTAAGGGCTACAAGTCCGATACTCTTTGGAGAGATTTCGCACAGACAACGTCATAAGTCAAGGACGTAACGAAAATACCAGGGCACGCATTGATGTTTCTTACCTGCCTTTATTGTATAAGCTCGAGGTAATAAATCAACACATAGAATACATAGACCAAGCCAGGGGGATAAATCATTGAGTAATGAGGGCATAAACAATTGCTTGAATAAAAAAGCAAAACCCCAGAGGAAGCTTAATCGTATGCAGATTTTATAAATGTTACGCAATAGTGACAACGAATGTTACGGAAACTCGTCAACATAACATAGCGAAATCATGCAAAGTGGTAGGCATTACCTTATTCTGATGAATTGCTTCTGTCAGTATATGCATGTAAATGTCACTACTGTGTAACAGGGAGGTTTGAAGTTTTAAGTTTCAACAACGGATGAACATTATGGCACACGGGTAGTAACCCATAAGTGCTCCGTTCTTCTTCTAACTCAAGTCTGAGTCCGAAGAAGCTCAGCAAAGTGCACAGGCTCTGTAGCACCGACGAGGATCCTGAAATACTTTGGGTAGATTGTTACCTCTACATTTTGCCCCGGCCTAGTCCAAGTCCGTGTGCACACACACACACACACACACACACACAAAAACCAGCCCTTACCGTGGATTGAACTCTGAAACCTCTAGCACTCGAGGCTGACACCATGCCTCGAGACTACGCAGCCCCCTTTGCTACAGGGAATAGGGCACTGGCATGTACACAAGATAGACCTGGTTCAATTCCAAGATTTAAAAAAAAAAAACATAAGACGTTAATTGTTACTGGGTACGGACTAGGTGTGTAATCAACCTTTTGAAGAAGATAACCAGGATTTCTTGGGGGAGGGGGAAGAAAGATCCCAGTATAAGTTATGGGGGCCAGTTATAGTTATTTGGGGGGGGGGGTGGAAAAAGGGGGGATAAGAAACCATTGTCCCATAACAAGCATATTGAAACTGGCGACTAATTAGAAGTGCCTGTCATATTAGGAAAAACAGATCATACAGAACTGAAAATCTGGAAAACACCCAAAGTCCAGAGTGGACGAACAACCAGAGTTTGCAGCTGGTGAACGCGAAAAATAATTGACTTGGATTTACTGTCTACGATGAGCCGCCGTGGTGAAGCCACTAGACGCTCGCATTAGGACCCGAAGGTCGTGGGTTTAAATCCGCATCGAACCGTCCACGTCTTAAACAGCTTTGGCTGCCAGGTCGACCCACCCTAAACAGGTACCAGGTAAAGTCCCAGGAGGTAAAGGCACGTATCATATACTGAACATTCACCCCTGCCCCCTCCCCCTTTCCCGAGTGCCGACAGATCTATGAAATATAGGTCTAACATGATACACTCGAAAAACCAGATGGCGTGGAAATGTGTCCCTTTACTTGACATTGTCCGCGGCTCAATATAACATATAAGATACCTCTTGAAATTTCTCTCTTCCCAAATAAATTACAGTCTGTCTCATCCTACCCACCAGTGACTTTAGTAAAAGCACTGTACATCAACCACGTAGTCTACAGAATGGCTCCGTTATGAGATTATATGTGGCTGTCATTAGACACATTTCACGGGCAACAGTTTTTCTTTCTTGTTTCACAGAGAAAGCGATCGATCTTTCCTCGTTGAAGATGGGGCAAGAATAATCTCGTGCCATCTCATATTCATCCGCCCTTCTGCCAGAAAAAGCTGCTATCTCACTCGCCCTGATAGAGTAATGATGCTGCGTGTTTTTTTTTTTGGTTTTTTTTTGCTGAGGCAAAACATGCCTTTCACTTATGTTTATAGTCCCCGTGTGGGTTCCGGGGTCCCACGGTTAAGAAAAGAAAAATAGACTCACCGCCTCCTCTACAAGCATGTCGTAAGAGTCGACTAACTGGGTGCTTCCTTCAAAGTCGGAGTGCATCTGCCTGAGAGGCAAGGAACCAACAGTGTGCATACAAATAAGCAAGATCTGTAAAATGGATGCATATGCAATACTCAGGTCCAGGTACAAAGCCAAAGTCCAGAAATGGACGAACAACCAAGACTTTCCGTAGGGGTTTACAGCTGCTAAACGCAAACAATAAACAACAATAACTTGTGTTTATCACTAAGGCATTGGCTAAAGTGTTACGAATACCAGCGAGTGCGATACCAGCTGTAGGCGATTTTGCAGCAGACAGCTTCGCGTTGGTTTGGTTTCAACTTCAGCAGTGGTATCAAGAGCCGACCGTTTAAGGGCAATGACAAACTACTAAACTTAAGACTGCCCAGTGGAATCACAAACAGCCAACAACAGCTGCTGGTGTTGGTTCTGCAACGTCCTGCAAAGGTGCACGCAACTAGCTTTAAATACGCGGACTATGACGTGCCTGGACATTTTCCCCAAAATGACTTTGGCTCACACCTCGACCCATCATTACCAGGTGGAGTCCTGGGAAGTAAAGGCGATCGGCCTGATGCTAACCACATCGCCCACCGAGTACAGATTGTTCTATAAAATAGAGGTCTAGCCTAAAAGTTCACTGCGCCTGAAGGCGTGGGAAAGGGTCCTTATAACTCCCGTGGTTCTCCGACAGCAATATGAGAGTCACACCGCGGAAGAAACTGAGGTCTCTCAATGTCATATTCCCAACCACAGCAACGGGTGCCTTGTAGCCAACCTCCATTATAAAGACAGTAGGACATTTTTTTTTTTTTTTTCAAATTCTAAGTTTTCCTGCAAATTTAGTTCCCTTTTCTCCCCATGGACTGATGCGGCCCCCAGTCTAGTCGGGAGAGTTTGTTTGTTGTTTGTTTTAGTATCCAGAAGCCATGAGTTGTTACCCCTTAGGCTCGGTATTATGGATATCGCAACCTTTCGGTCTTGATTCCGTTGTAAATACCGTAAATCTGGGAGAAAATGTGGCTTTTCTGCCTACCCCCGGGATTGAACCCGGACCACAAGGAGTTCGTCACCCGGTCTCCGCGCAATCCGGTTTAGCCAACTACGCTAGAGAGCCGGGTAAGTCGGGAGAGTCAACAGCAGCAGCAGTAGTAGTAGCGGCAGCTGTAGCAGTAGTAGTAGTAGTAGTAGCGGCAGCAACAGCCGGAGTAGTAGTAGTAGTAGTAGTAGTAGTAGTAGTAGTAGTAGTAGTAGTAGTAGTAGTAGTAGTAGTAGTAGTAGTAGTAGTAGTAGTATTAGTAGTAGTAGTAGTTATTGTTGTTGTTGTTGTTGTTGTAGCTTGTTGAAGTAGCTGCTGCAGCAGCAACAGTAGTAGCAGTAGTAGAAGTAGTAGCAGTAGTAGTAGTAGTAGTAGTAGTAGAAGTAGTAGCTGTAGTAGTAGTAGTAGTAGTAGAAGTAGTAGCAGTAGTAGCAGTAGTAGCAGTAATAGTAGTAGGACTAGTGGCAGCGGCAGCAGCCGCAGTATAAGTAGCTGTTGTTGTTGTAGCTTGCTGAAGCGATGAAGTCCAGTCGGGGGAAGCCAACAAATTGAACACGAATGTAAATGTTACCCTGCTGCGTCTGGCGTGTTATGGCGCATCGGCACTGCGGGAATTTATCTGACATTTTGTCCCTGTCGTATCTGCGCTGCGGTGGATTAGTTTTGATTTAAACCATCACTAACGAGCCCAGCGGTTGGCCGAGCGGCCAAGAACGCCGCGCTCTCATACACGAGACCCAGATTCGAATCCTTGGTTAGGTCATAGATTTTTCTGTCGGGTACAAAAATTAAATCCTAACATGCACGGTCCGTGGCGACAGCACTAACCAGGCACTCCAACTGCCGCCCCCCCCCCACCCCTTTAACAATCAAACTACTCCCCTTAACAATCACATTGACCGCCATAACAAACAAACTGCCCCTCTCCCTTTTTAAATCAAATTACCCCCCCCCCCCCCTTTTTTTTTTTTACAATCATATACCCCCCCCCCCCCCCCCGCCTTACCCCCCCCCCCCTTACCCCCACCCCCCCCCCCACCCCCTCCCCTTTGGAAACCAACCCCCCCCCCCCTGATCCCACTTTGGAAAACACTGGGTTAGAAAATAAAGAGTTAAATTAACAACTAAGTGAAACAGACAGAATTAAAGAAGCCAATTTCGTTAATTTCACAAACGCTGCTATGTCTACGTTGATGGAATTTATCTATCGGCAAAATTGGCCCTGTTTTTTGTTTTTTAACCGCTATACTGTCTAACGATCAATGTTTTCTTTATCACTTTCCTCGCACAATTTGGTTAATGCAATTTCCCATTAGTTCCCCAAATTTCATTATCTAGCGCCAGTAATCAATCGAATATAAAAGATTCATACTTAATGAAAGACATTTTTATAGTCAATTTGTGCGTTGCTGGTAGCTCAGTGGTCTAAAGGTTAGTGAATGCGTTTATCAATTACATCATCCTCGGGTTCGATTTCCATAGTAGAGAGTCTATTTGTTTTTCTTTATACAGATCCCGTGGTGTTAAGGCATTAGTATGAAAGTTGCAGTGTGGAAGAGATTGAATCCATATCTCGTGGTATTAGGACATTAGTATGAAAGTTGCGGTGTGGAAGAGATTGGGGTAAAAATCTCGTGGTGTCAGGACAGCAGTATAAAAGTTGTAATGTGGAAGAGATTGGGGTCATATCTCGTGGTTTCAGGACAGTAGTATGAAAGTTGCAGCGTGCAAGAGATTGGGGCTATATTTCGTGGTGTTAGGACATTGGTATGAAAGTTGCGGCGTGAAAGAGATTGGGGCCATATCTCGTGGTGTTAGGACATTGGTATGAAAGTTGCGGCATGAAAGAGATTGGGGCCATATCTCGTGGTGTCAGGACAGTATTATGGAAGTTGCGGCGTGAAAGAGATTGGGGCCATATCTCGTGGTGTTAGGACAGTATTATGGAAGTTGCGGCGTGAAAGAGATTGGGGCCATATCTCGTGGTGTTAGGACATTGGTATGAAAGTTGCGGCGTGAAAGAGATTGGGGCCATATCTCGTGGTGTCAGGACAGTATTATGGAAGTTACGGTGTGGAAGAGATTAGGGTCATATCTCGTGGTTTGAGGACATTAGTAAGAAAGTTGCAGCGTGGACTAATTGGGGCAATATCTCGTTAGAATGAAATTTGCGGGGCGGATGATAGTGGTAAGGTCGCGCACATCCGTTTTACAGAACTTGAGTTTTTTTAATGCAGTCTGCTGGTTGCCGGCGAACAGGCAGATGTACTCCGACTTTGAAGGAAGCACCCCATTCCCCTATTCTGGTCTTGTTCGAGTAATTGGGTTTTGTGTGCACAGTCGCTTTACAGAACTAGCTTATTTATATGCAGACCTTTAGTTCCTCGCCCCTCAGGTAGATTCACTCCAACCTTATATGAAACACCTTGAATTAGTTTGTTTTTTTAACGACATGCTTGTTAGGGAGCAGTGTGTCGGTTTTATTCCTGCCCCACAATGGAGCTCAGGAACCCACCTGGGGACGTTGCGGGAACAGTGGCAGCTTTTGGTGCTTTATTCCCCCCCCCCCCCCCAAACAGGGGGAATCTACAGTTCACGGGTCAGTATTATTTCACGGGGTGGTAGATAGGCTGCATGCAGTAGTGTGACCTAGGCTGCATGCATTCGTGGGACCCAGGCTGCACTCTCTCGTGGGACCTAGGTAGGTTGGGGTAAGGGCTAGTACTAGATGTTTTGAGGTCGTTAAAGGCATCAGAGAGTTGGGAAACTCAGTCTTACCACCCTCTAAAATGTTGGACTGTCCTGTGACGTCATCTGGGGGTAAGATAATAAAGAACCCAGCTTTTCAGCTGACTGCTTGCTGTGGGCAGGCCGATCATGTTAACTCTTTGAGTGACAAACATGTCATTATATGCTTATTGACTGCTCCATACACGTCATATATTTGTTAATCTCTTATCACCCTCCCCTATGTTAATAACTTCTATCTCAGTTCTGACTTTAACTCGATAAATCGCATATTATATGATGTTAAATCAGTAAGAGACAATGAGACTAGACGAATATTATTCCACATTGTGAAATTAGATCATCAGGATATAAATGTGCTGATGGGTTAAGTAATGTGTACTGATTCAGCACTCTTTAGATGCAGTTCACAGCACACGAGAAGCGGCAGAGATAAAAAAAAACAACACACTACTCTAGCTAATCTGGACTTAGGAAGCAGTAACAATCGAATCACTAGGTGGTGGACCACACCAGGGATCGAACCTGTCGCCTCCAGAGGACTACGGGTCTTCACTTTAGGAGCAAGAGTAGTTCGCTGCTTGACCAACTAGACACCCTCAAAATTGTGCCATCAATGACAAGGTCTATCAGATACCTGAACCAACAACCATGGAATATGGACAGAAATCGTAGCCTACCACTGAAACAGCAACACTGGTTACATACATGTACAAGAGATCACTGTTCACAGTGATGAGATCGACCCGGCTGTGAGCAGTCTGCTACATAAGTCAGGCCGTTTTGAAACTTCTTATGCTCATTCAATGCTAGTTTTGTGAAGACTCCGGTCTGCGGACTGTTGATCATCAAAGACACAGACCGCGACAAGTAGGGGGTGGGGGTGTCAATATACGAAAGAGTGGTTAAGCAGGCATGTGAAGGACGTTTCCCTGTGTGAGCCCAGTACCAGAGCACCATGAATCAGCTCTGCATTTATGGAAGCCTCCTGTAAAGCTGCCGAACAGGATACCTGCAATTGCTGTAATGGGTCAACTGTGGCACTTTCCGTAAGCCAAGGAACACAACATACACATATCGGGATTGTTACATTATCAGAAAGCATGCTTAGGAAGGTGAGGATGGATATGCTTCGTTTAGAATTGCATGCTTCCTTCCGGAGGTCACGGGTGAAGAGCATTGTCTGCATTTTTTCTCCGGGTCATGCTGGTATGTTGGGAAATGAGCCAGCGGATATATTGGCTGGATCTTCACAATTTGGTGGTATAGTGATGCATGATAAGGCAGATGTAGTTAAGGTCTTATGGGAGCACGTCTAAAATTCAGAGAAGCAAACGGGTCATCACATTCTGGTGAGAGTGATGCAGCGGGGAGTAAAGAGGGAATCTGGCCGATACTCAATGCTCAGAGGAAAGGCAAGACGGAATAATCAGACTGCTACTTGCATCATTTGTACTGGTATTCTGCGCTGGCTGCTAAAGATGGGGACAAAGCGCTTATGGGAATGCCCCTAGTGCTGTGATATCGGTTCTTGAATCAACCTCCTGTAGTTAAGATGGCAAAAATGACGACACAACAATGAAGTTATGCAATGTCTCAAGAAACTAACTGGAACAGTCAAACCAGACCTAAAAAAACGTCTGAAGAAGCAGGATGTGTCGATCGACAGTCTCAAATATCGCAGCTTTGCTTTAAACAAAAACTATGCGGCCCTTAATCCTCAGGCTACAAGAAATCCCTGTTTACTTCGAAAAAAAGTTTTAAGTAGAGGCAGTAATGGCCACAAAGACAGTAATGACCGTAAAAAGCAATAACGCAATTATATCACTCTGGCAAATAATAAAGAAGAGGAAAGATTTGACAATTCGCATAATTTCAGAAACAATATAGGTTCTATATTCATACAGAGCCCAAAGCTATCAGTGATCATAATCATAACACAAGCCCAGCACGTGCAGTAATCACATCAAACGCAGCACGTGTGTCACCCATAGCCCACGCCAAAAGACCACGTGCCCAGGACGACCTCGACAACAAACCGCCCTGGACAAAATCGATAACACACTTCGATCCCCGACCATGTCATTCGACGTACTATAGGAGACGGGCAAGCAGGAGCGCTGGAACCTCGGGCATGAGCTTCCACCCCCCCCCCCCCCCAATCCTCTTTTTCCCCATAATTCTAAGAGGGCTGATCACCTAACATCTAGTAACTCTGTGACGGAGATAAGTAGATTCCCCCAAGTACCTTAAACCATGCTAGACGTTCTTTTTGAGTGCTACATTTGTTAAAACATTTCATGTCATTTCAAACACATTAGTGTATTTATTTGTCATTCGGCACATTATAACAACTTTTACTATTATTATTGTTTTAGTATTGTGAAGCATAGGCCATCGACAAACTCAAGCCAAGATGTTCTATAGTTCACTATTGTATGCGACCGGCTCACCACATGTCCTCCCCATCTTTTTTAACTTCACGCTTTCACTCTCAAGCTCCCTTCTCCATACGTTCATTAAAATAATTTTTGTTCTGCTTCTTATTATTATTGTTTTTTTTTTTTTTTTTACTGTGCACTGAAGCAATGCTTAGGAACCTTGAACAATTCCATTCCATCCCAGTTGTCCAACACAAATTCCAAATTGGATCCTTTTTCAGCCGCCCGGAGGCTTGCTTTATGAAGGAAGGTTTCTTGGTTATCTTGTTTGGTTTCCAGTTATTCGTGGTGTGATATTTCTGTATTTGTCTTTCTAGTTCCGGTATGGTACTTGGGGTTTTGGGTCTGGTCTGGTCCAGTTCTCTTAGTGCTGATATCTGTGGGTTTTAGCTGATTGTTGCTGGTGCTTGGTTTACCTCGTGCTGGTCGCTGTGCTGGTGCCCTGTTGCTGCTTGGTTGCCGTTCTGTAAAGCCGCCGGGTAAAGCTAAACAAACACAAGGTCACAACGTCTACCTTGAACCTCGACCCTAGACATTTATGAAGGGGCTCAAAATCCCCGAACCCCCCCCCCCCCCCCTCTCCCAGATTTCTTGGTTGCGGCGCACCTGCGGGCAAACACACGGAAAATATCATAATCTGATAAATGACACGCACACTCACACACTCACACACACTCACTCACACAGTGGGCGAGTGAAGACTAACTACGGCTTTGATGCGCGTACAAGGGGACACGTGCCTGCTAATAATTGGCGACTGCACGGGCAATCTCCACACAG
Source organism: Candidula unifasciata (assembly GCA_905116865.2). Taxonomy (NCBI): domain Eukaryota; kingdom Metazoa; phylum Mollusca; class Gastropoda; order Stylommatophora; family Geomitridae; genus Candidula; species Candidula unifasciata. The sequence goes on from CAJHNH020004503.1 coordinate 22,665, forward strand.
CTGGATCAGTGAGTTGGTTACTTTGATTGCCTTATTGTGACTCCGTGTTCTAGTCGATCAAAGGCGTGCATGTCCGCTGGGCTTACAGGCGTGTCTACAAAAAGCAAACATCAGGGGTGGGAAGGTGGGAAAGGTGGGGGGGGGGGGGTCGACCTCTAACCAATTTTGTAAAGCTAGATATATATAGAGCTAAATAGCAATTAAATGTTAGTTAATGGAAAGATTATCCACACTGCACATCAAACAAGTTTATGAGCGCTCAGATCCCATCTGGCAACTAAATATAAAAATATATCTGAATTTAAAATACTGCATGTATAAACACACACTTATAAAGAGAACTTCCTTACATTGTTGGAGGAGGCTTAAATCGCTTACACTTTTATTTTGTGGAAGGTTGAGGTTTTGTGAAGGGGAGGGGAGCTCAGCAAGAAGCCACGGTTGGATAGTGCCTACAGGTTTATTGACAGTCCCAATGACTTGGGCTAATTGACACTCTGTGGCGGATGGCCAAAATCATGCCGGTCGCCTTTACTTCTTATCATGTTTAGCTGCTCAAATACTGGGTCTGATATTTACAAATATGTGGCTGTATGAGAGATTTGGTCACCAGTACACGCTTCCCGGACACATATTTCCCTTGCCTTAAATTTCTAGCACCCGTTGTGCCAGACCTGTCAATCCTGACTCACATGTGTTGCTTGACACTCACTCTCTCTCTTTCCTCTCTCTCTCTCTCTATCTCTCCCCCCTCTCTCTCTCTCTCTCTCTCTCTCTCTCCTCTCGGACTGTCAGGCACTCGCTCTCTCCATATCTTTCTTGTTCTCCCGCTCTCACACTCTCTCTCTCTCTCTCTCTCTCTCATCCTGACTGCTTTCCGCTCTCTCCATCTCTCTTTCTCGTTCTCTCTTTCTCTCTCGTTCTGTCTCTCGCGCGTTCTCTCTCTTTCTCTTGCTTTCTCTCTCGTTCTCTCTCGCTCTCTCACCCTCCATCTCTCTTTGAGTGAATTTCCCTGCTTTATTTCGCTCAATCATTCTTTTGCATGTACAGTTCTCTTTAAATCTCTCTCTCTCTCTCTCTCTCTCTCTCTCTCTCTCTCTCTCTCTCTCTCTCTCTCTCTCTCTCTCTCTGTTGTACTGTAATTTATTGATTCCCAGCTAGACGACACCGCGTCCTGCCGCATAGTGGTACTGCTACTGTTCTTCATCTTCATCATATCACCACCACTTCCACCACGACGACTACTACAACTAATGTTACTGCTACTGCTGCTACTACTATCACAATTAAGACTACCTTTACTAATACTACTAATTCGACACAATTGACTGCTTCTGCTCATCTTTATATTTCTCCTCGTCTCTCTACCCTACTTAGGACAGCCCTGCCTCAAGCACACTCACACATACCCACGCAAGCCTGCGCAACACAATCAAACGCGTGCGTACATACATTCACATACACACACACACACACACACACACACACACACACACAAACGAGCAAATTACAAAGCATCGATTCAACTGCCCATTTTTGCACGAGAGAAGGCATGGGCATACACACCTAGAACTGTACACACACACTCACAACATCGAACAATGCGATTCACATGCAGACCTTACAATGGGGACTTCCATCTCAGTTATTGGTCCTAAAATAGCAGTGGAGAATCTAGCATTCGACAAATGTGCACAGCACACTCTGTCCGATGACAGACCCGCATCAATGAAACAATTTTGTCATTGGACATCTTTTGTCTTTATTTGTCCCAGCGACATCTCTTCTATATACACACACGTGCGCATGCGCAAGCAAAACACATTTGTTGGGTTCTTTCATAATATCCTATCCCCCAGATGACGTCACAGGACAGCCTAACATTTTAGAGGGTGGTAAGACTGAGTTTTCCGGCTTCCTTATGCTTTTAACGATCCCAAAACGTCTAGAACTGACCCTAACCCCAACGCACCTACGTCCAACGAGAGAGTGCAGCCTAGGTCCCACGACTGCATGCAGCCTATCTACCACTCCCTTTTATATTAGTGACTCGTGACCTGTGGATTTTCCCTGTTTGGGGTAGGATATTAATAATATAAATATTGTTTAGACGTAAAATTACACATGATCAAAGGCTTTCACCTGCGTCCAATCATTATCATGCGTCATTCAGTTGATATCATCAACAAGTCTTAAACACCATCTGTCGTTTAGTTCACACTACCAAAAATACTCTTTGATATAACATGTTAGACAGTTCACATGACCTGCAACCGTCTTGGATATCACATGTCATACAGTTTACATGACCAGCACGAGACTTGGATATCACATGTCGTACAGTTTACATGACCAGCACGAGACTTGGATATCACATGTCGTACAGTTTACATGACCAGCACGAGACTTGGATATCACATGTCGTACAGTTTACATGACCAGCACGAGACTTGGATATCACATGTCGTACAGTTTACATGACCAGCACGAGACTTGGATATCACATGTCATACAGGTGACATCGATTTTAAAAAAGTGTTGGATATCACCTATCATACACTTCGTATGACCAACAAGAGTCTTGGATTAAGTATGTGTTCTTATTCCGGTTACGCCAGTTCACTATGCCATACAGATAATGATCTCGTTGTCTTCCGGATGCTTTTCTCCATCAAGTTTATCAGTTGTCACAAAGTCATCTAGTTGATTTATACTAAAAACACGCCCGAAATATACGGAAAATCTACGCCTATTTTTTGTAAAAGCTAGAGATCAAGCAGCACGAAGAACCTTTGGTACAGTACCTACAAGCGACGTAAACAAAACACAGTGAGATTAGGCATCCTTTCCATGGCAACTTATCGATGTGAGTTATGGACCCTTATTCAAACAATGAAGAACATATTCACAGTTTTGGAACTGAAATGCTACAGAAAAAATATTAGAACACCATGGGCAAGAAGAAGAAAGGGTGCTTTATGAATATCTTATCCCAGACGGGGGAAATCCACAGGTCATGGGACAGTCTAATATTTCAGGGGGTGGTAGTTAGGCTGCATGCACTTGTGGGACCTAGGCTACACCCTCTCGTGGGACGTAGGTGTGTTGGGATTAGGGCCAGTTCTAGATGTTTTGGGGTCGTTAAAAGCATCAGAAAGCCGGGAAACCCAGTATTACCAACCTCTAAACTGTTGGACTGTCCTGTGACGTTGTCTGGGGAAGGATATTATTTAGGAACCGAAGAAACACACTGATATCATACACGAACTGGGCATCGAGGAGAACTGGCTCATACACAGCATTCTGTCTGGAAAGCTAATGTATTCTGGCCATGTTAAACGTCATGTTGGCCTCGAGAGAACAATGATGGCGGGTACAGTTACCCGAAAACGAGGCACAGACAAACCTTGGCGAAGGTAGATACCGGACAATGAAGAAGCACTGGCTATGACAGAAACATAAAACTGAAGAATTGGCTAGAGAATGCGATTTTCATGCGTTCCGTATCGCAAGCGACGTTCTGTTAAGAACCTGCTGGATGATGATGATAATGACGATGATGCTGGTGATGATGGTGATAATAATGACGATAATGGTGGTGATGATGATAATGACGATAATGGTGATGATGGTGATGCTAATGACGATAATGGTGATGATGATGATGATGATGATGGCGATAAGGGTGATGATGATGATGATGATGATGACGATAATAGTTATGATGATGATAATGTCGATAATGGTGATGATGATGATGGCGATGACGATAATGGTGATAATGATGATGCTAATGACGATAATGATGATGACGACGATAATGGTGATAATGGTGGTGATGATGATGATGATGATGACGACGATAATGGTGATACTGACGGTGATGGTGATGATAATTATGATAATGACAATGATGGTGATGATGATGATACTGACGACGATGGTGATAATGATGATGATAATGACGATGACGGTGATAATGATAAAGGCAATGATGGTGATGATGATGATGATAATGATGATGATGATGATACTGACGGTGATGGTGATGATGGTTATGATAATGACAATGATGGTGATGATGATACTGACGACGATGGTGATGATGATGAAAATGACGATGATGGTGATGATGATGATAATGACGATGATGGTAATGACGATGATGGTGATGATGATAAAGGCAATGATGGTGATGATGATAATGACGATGATGGTGATGATGATGATAATGACGATGATGGTGAGAATGATAAAGGCAATGATGGTGATGATGATAATGACGATGATGGTGATGATGATAAAGGCAATGATGGTGATGATGATAATGACGATGATGGTGATGATGATGATAATGACGATGATGGCAATAATGATTTTGACAATCACCTCTGTTAATCCATGCCCAAAATAGATAAAATTATCTTATCGGCGGTTCTAATTATTCCATGTAAAAGACAGAAGGCATCTATTTCTTCTTAATCTTTTCCTCCAATTACTTATTCGAAGTTTTGAGGGAGATATAAGAATCGTCTGTGTGTTTTCAAATGCACTGTTTAAGCTGGTCTTCAATTCCCTGAGGCCGTTCTTTGTACCATCGTTCCATTTGCTGCGTGGTCTTCCCCTTTGTAGGAGGTATAAATAGATCAAAAACCGTTGGCTTAGAGATTTTTCCTTTGTCTCTGTCTTTTCCCCACTGTGTCCTTCCATCAATTTTCCTCACCGGATGTTTTAGAGAGGATTTAGAAAACTGCCATTAGAAAAATCAATACGGCAACAAGTATTTAGAGGCCGCACAACGTGTAGCTTTATGATGAGGTAGAGCACTGGTTCTCAACCTGCCTAGTGCCGCGACCCTTTCATACAGTCCCTCATGTTGTGGCGACCCTTTCATACAGTTCCTCATGTTGTGGCGACCCTTTCATACAGTTCTTCATGTTGTGGCGACCATTTCTTACAGTTCCTCATGTTGTGGCGACCCTTTCATACAGTTCCTCATGTTGTAGCGACCCTATCATACAGTTTCTTGTGTTGTGGTGACCCTTTCATACAGTTCCTCATGTTGTGGCGACCCTTTCATACAGTTCATTGTGTTGTGGTGACCCTTTCTTACAGTTCATCATGTTGTGGTGACCCCTTCATACAGTTCCTCATGTTGTGGCGACCCTTTCATACAGTTCCTTGTGCTGTAGTGACCCTTTCATACAGTTCTTCGTATTGTGGCGTCCCTTTCTTACAGTTCATCGTGTTGTGGTGACCCATTCATGCCATTGCTTATGTTGTGGCGACTCTTTCATACAGTTCCTTGTGTTGTGGTGACCCACAAACAGACAATAATTTTCGTTACTACTACATAACCTCAGTAAATATGTGCTTTCCGATGGTCTTTTGCGACCACCGTGAAAGGGTCCTTCGACCAAACAAGTCGCCTGTAACTCACTTCATATTCTCATTAATCTTCATTTCTCTCTCTTTTTAACCTCTCTTTATCCCTCTTTCTCTCTCTCTCTCTCTCTCTCTCTCTCTCTCTCTCTCTCTCTCTCTCTCTCTCTCTCTCTCGCTCTCTCTCTCTCTCTCTCTCTCTCTCTCTCTCTCTCTCTCTCTCTGCCCCCTTTACCTTTTTTCTCGTTTACCTTTCTCTCTCTTTCTCTACCTTTCTCGATCTGTGTATCTGTCCTTTTTATAAACCATTCTTGATCTCTCTCTCTCCGACTCTCTCTATCTTTTTTTAAAGCTTCTCGATCCGTACCTTCCTCTCTCTCTTACCTTTCTCCCACCCCCCCCCCCCCCACCCCCACCCCCCCTTCCGGGCCGCTTCGCTGGCTCCACTGCTTGGTCATTACAATTGTACTATGACATTCTCAATTACTAATAAAGATTAAGGCTCAACTACTAAAATATACATGTAAATATCATCGTCATCATCATAATCTTTTTCTTCTTCTTCTTCTTCTTCTTCTTCTTCTTCTTCTTCTTCTTCTTCTTCTTCTTCTTCTTCTTCTTCTTCTTCTTCTTCTTCTTCTTCTTCTTCTTCTTCTTCCGCTCTTAAATAAGCAGTTGGCACGTTGAGCTAATTTCCGCACATCCCTATTTAGCTGCCTTTTACAACATGCTCTCAGAAGGCAATGTGCATATTCTTCGGCCCTGTCCAACATAGGGCCAGGAAATCCGCACGAGCAGAAACTTCCTTACTGTCATCATGGCTTATCCAGATGGGCAGGAACATAATTATTATCATCATGGCTTATCCAGATGGGCAGGAACATAATTATCATCATCGTGGCTTATCCAGATGGGCAGGAACATCATTATTATCACCATGGCTTATCCAGATGGGCAGGAACATCCTTAATATCCTCACGGCTTATCCAGATGGGCAGGAACGTCATTATTATCATCATGGCTTATCCAGATGGGCAGGAACATCATTACTATCATCATGGCTTATCCAGATGGGCAGGAACATCATCACTATCATCATGGCTTATCCAGATTTTCTTCTTCTTTCGTTCACCTGAAATAAGTTGTCTATATCAGCAATTTTGGGTCGTGGGTTCGCGTCAAAATTGACCTTGATTCCCAGGCCGATCCGGCCTTGAGTGGGTACCAGGTGCAGTACTGGGGAGTAAAGGCGGCCGGCATGATGCTGACCACATCAGCCACTGATTGCTGATTGGTCTATACAAATATAGGCCTAAACCTATATTCCCAACACGCCTAAAGGCGTGGAAAAGAGACCTTTACTTACTTAGCATTCCAGAATAAAGTGGTCTGAATATTTGCTGGCTTTGACCTGTTTTACCTCCCTCTTCCTCCCCCCCCCCTTTTTCCCACCCCGGGCCGCTATTTAACTCTGCCAGTTAAAAGTTGGTTGCGTATCCTTTACAGGACGTTGCAGAACCAACTCCAGCGGTTTTTGGCTGTTATGGTTTTACTAGGCAAATTTTACGTTTAGTAGTTTTACAGTGCCTCTCAACGGTCAGCTCTCGGTACCATGGCACCATTACATATCGAATAAGCAATGAAGATGTATTCTAATAAAACAAAAAAGGTCACCAACAAAACTGATTCCCCCGCAAGAGCAGACAAGAATTTACCTTGTTTGGTTACATCGTGAGAAGAGAAAACTGTGCCAGAAATGAGTAAAAGTCCACGAGACAGAAGGAAGTGGGCGGACATAACTACTAACGCAACACAGCACCAGCTGTAGGCAAGGGAATCGAGGCGTCTAAGACGACATTAAAACATAAGGAGAACTGATTATGTGAAGACCGACCACGTTTTTCTTAAGTAAGTCATAAGAATATGGCACGTATTTCTCAACTACCGACCTATGTGTCTTCTATTGTCAAAACGCTAAGACTAGCTAGCTATAACAGATTTTAAAAAGCGACCAAAATGGAAGTTTCACGCTAAATGCGCAGATAGTACAGCCGAGCTGTAAACTAAGAATACAGCATACTAACCACCATTTCAGGTACGACTGCAGAAAAGGAGGAGGAGAGATAGAGGAGGAGAAGAAGAAGAAGAAGAAGAGGACGAAGAAGAAGAGGACGAAGAAGAAGAAGAAGAAGAAGAAGAAGAAGAAGAAGAAGAAGAAGAAGAAGAAGAAGAAGAAGAAGAAGAAGAAGAAGAAGAAGAAGAAGAAAGAAGAAGAAGAAGAAGAAGAAGAAGAGAAGAAGAAGAAGAAGAAGAAAGAAGAAGAAGAAGAAGAAGAAGAAGAAGAAGAAGAAGAAGAAGAAGAAGAAGAAGAAGAAGAAGAAGAAGAAGAAGAAGACGATGATAATGATGATGATGAAGATGATGATGATTATGATAAAGATGATGATGAAGAAGAAGAAGAAGAACGTTTCAATGTAAATCTTTGTCAACGATTAAAACAAGACGAAGTCAACTAACGAATGAACCTACATGGAATAACTACAAACGCACACACAGACTGGATTGGAAAGCCAGCCATTAGGCCTGGCTTTTAAACAGAGACGTATAATTGCTGTTGAGACAATAGGACTGTCATGTACAGCCCTGACACCTCCCCATCAATCCCCCCCACCCCCCCCCCCCCCAACCACACACACACACACACACACACATATTCTGCTCAAAGATCTTTTTTTATAATGATATATTCTCGCAGCTATATATATGCAGTGCGTGTGCTGTGTTCATTTCTCACCTGTGCACACCTGGATATGTGACCTGTGAGGCGGAAACAAAACAATGGTTGGTCGACTTCTGGAGGTCGCGCTAAAACCAGTACAAATTGCACTGCTGTTGGATGAGCTGCGTTCGTCGTGTCTCTGGAGGCTACCACTTTGCAGCGGTGCTGAAACATGGAGTTCAGTTAGCTTGGGTCCCACACCCACTCCCAATAATTATAGGGGGTAGGGACCTCATCATCTCCAAAAAAATTGCAAGGGCGTTTTTTGACTCTGATAATCTATATATTAAGGTACTTCTCCTGTAGTTTACCTCATCTCGGAGATTTCATAGGGAGTAGCCGGGGAAATCCAATATTATGAGGTGGGAGGGGTTAGGGTTATGGTTAGTGTTAGTCAGTGTTCATTTTATTTCACAGTCTAACACCCCTGACTATTGGAATTTCAAGGAAACTCCCTGCAAAATAGCGTAGTCCCCGAGACGGTTGGGGGTGTGGGGAAGGGTAGTGGAAATTACAAGAAATGTACCTATTGAATAAAAAATGTATGTACTTGTTTATAAATTCCATATTATTTCAAGTATATGTTTATATTTATTTGTCATATAAGAGCCGCCGTTGTGTAGCGGCTAGACGCTCGCCTGTTGATCTGAAGGTCGTGGGTTCAGATCTTGACGAAACCATAATTTTTTTTTTAACCTTGGCTTCCAGGGCGACCAATCCTTAAATGAGTACCAGGTAATGTCATGGCAAGAAAAGGCGGCCGGCGCGAGGCTGACCACATCACCCACCGAATGTCGAATGGTCTATAAAACAAAGGTCTAGATCTAAATGTCATAAAAGTCTAAAGGCGAGGAAAATGGTCCTTTTTTTTTTTTTTTGTCATAAAATAATTATAGTTATAATAATTATTTTAATGCAGCTTTAACAAGAACTAAGCCACTTAAACGTGCTCCCTCTCATCGCCTCTATAACATTATAAGGGGCGGTGCCCCCTCCCCACTCCCACCCCAACGATTTCTTCGAGGCGAATCTCCTGCCATTGTGAAGCATTAAAGATCGAAGCGAGAAGATACATTAATATCTATTAAGGTTGGGCGGCGTATAGCGGTGATTGCATAAAATATGCTAAACTACACTAAAGGTACACGACACTGCACAAGATAGAACTTTGTAGGTTGACGTGCGTGATTTCTGTTTACTGATTGCAGACAGGAAAATATTATTTAAACAAACAAAACTAAAAGAAATAAAGCAGCCTGAATGCTTTATGACTTTTTTGGGGGGTCATTTATGTTATCATATACCCGTAATTGTATGTGCGGGATGGGGGGGGGGGGGGGGGGGTTAATAATGTTCCACGGGCATGAGCTCAACTTTTAAACCATAGCTCTAAGATAATGGTTTTTATTTTCGAATTGGGAAAACCCAATGCGAATGTGTTAAGCCAATTTTCTTTAAGCCATCTTTATTAGTTTTTAGATATCTTCGCTCAATGTTGAGTTCAAACATATGTTCCTATGTGGGATGCAATTGTTTGTTAGGGGCCCTGAATATAGCTGGGGCATAGATGTGGTATAACGGTTGAAAGGGGTTTCTGGGACCTCTCCACTGGTGATCCTCATCCGCATGGTGGCGCTTTGCGTCACCGGGTGTTTATCGCTTGTATGATATCCTGGTGGAGTACAACTACCTACCTACCTCAATGGTGAATTGATATTCCGTCCCATTATGGGAGGTAAGTGTTCGTTATTTAAAGGCCCCATCGAGCTGTAGTCAGGGGCCCTAATATAACCAAACAGTTGAAAGGGGTTTCTGGGACTTGTGCCCGGGCGATCCTCATCCGAATGTTGGCACTTTGTGTCGCCGGGTGTTAGTCACTCGTTTTACGGTGCTGATCTGGTTTAATCACATATACGCATAATGGTGAAAGCAAATTTAACCATTTTACGCATAAAATATGACATTTTCAGTAAATTGCTATGAAATTTTATTTTAGCCCACCAGAAAATTAATGTTTCTTAAATCTACAACCACTATGTACCTACAGAAAACACTGTTTCCAGCAGAGATATTGAAATTCAATTCTGGGTTTCATCTGTCTTTAAGAATCGATAGCGCAGCCTACCGGACATCCGCACAGATGCTGTCTCCTGCAGCAAACGTCTCAAGGTGTCGATACTCACTGTTTCAGGAGCACACAGGTTGTGCACACCTAATAAACTTCCTCTTCTACAGCATAGTCAACGATATATTAGCTTTAAAAAAAAACTCAGAAACCCTTATAAGTTTTACCGTGGTAATATAAAATATGCCTCTGAGATCTACAATTCTTGAAACAGGTTATATTAGCTTTAAAACAGAGCCAATGAGGACAACGGACTTTAGAACACCCCTAAAATAGTTTCAGTGCTTTAAAAGAGACCAATCGGGGCCCTGGTACGGCAGAGTTTAAGACCCTCTGCTAATCAGCATGTTTCGCAGACAATAAAAAGATTACAGTGCGGAGTGTCAACTTCAGACAGGATGACGCTTGACATAACATCATAACATGCTCGTCGCATGCCTGACTCAAGACACCAGGAAATGGTAGGGAAACTCTTTTGGGCATCAGAGCAGAGTAATATGAACTAACTTTTTTAAACCGTAATGCACTGGAAGCTTCACCAACATGCAACAATGTTAATTTCGGCAGCGTAAGGTGTCCCACAAATACTGTTTATTAAGTCGAACAGGGTATTAGCGATTTGTTCCTCTTGGATTCGCATCCGAAGAGTGCTCTTTCACTCCCTGGATGTCAATATTTCATTCTGAAATTATGGACGAGTAATCGCTTTAAATCTGTGGCTAAATCGATGCGAACGCTTTGTAATGCCAACTGCGGGCCATGCGCCTTGCGTTGGTTTCGACAGTGGTATCAAGAAAGCCGACCGTCCAGAGGCAATGGCAAGCTACTGGACGTAGCAGTTTGTGGATCTAAAGAGAGACACTACAATTGACCAGAACAGTAGCAGTCATTCTGCGTCTTCTTCGTGTTCTTTTTCATTTTCGTTTTCTTCTTCTTTTCTTTGCTTGTTTTCTTTTTCTTCTTCTTCTTCTTCTTCTTCTTCTTCTTCTTCTTCTTCTTCTTCTTCTTCTTCCATCTTCAGATGTCAGCATAAATATATTATAGAAAGCAGCAGTTGTCGATACTTCCATGGACTTTTCCCAGACAGAGCAGTCATCGATGACCATCTGCAACCCCAGCTTGGATTGTTCTTCTATTAGGCCCCACTTTAGTGTCCGAATTTCCCCGTGTGGGTCCCGGGGCCCCATTGCCGGCAAAACAAGAACAGACCCACAGTCTCCACAACAAGCGTGTCGTAGGAGTCGACTAAGTGGGGCACCTTCAAAATAAGAGAACATCTACCTGAGAGGCAAGGAACCAACAGTCAGGACACAATAAGGCTAGATCTGCGAAACGGATGTGCACGCAACAATCAAATTATGCGGCAAGACTAAAGTCCGGAGGCAGATGAACAACCAGAACTTCTCGCCGGAGTTTACAGCTGGTGAAGAAGAAGAAGCTCGAAGAAGACGAAGTGTCTGAAATTGGGAGTGACTAATCTCAAGCTATGATATCCTCTATTCCTGAGCCTTCGGCAACTAAGAACTTAGAAAACCTTTTCCTATACCTGCACTTTCAATATCTCGGTGTCTGTGGTCTTGTGCTGCCACTTAATGCCAGGTATTCTTTCGCACGTGAAAGCTTAAGCCGTTTTTCCTGGTGCGAATAAATTGATCAAATTTCATTTCCGCAAAGAAGAGTGCTATGAACACCAGCCTGATAGATGAGAGTAATTTTATTTTTATTATTATTGGGAGATCAGAAAGCTCACGATAGGAGTCAAACAGTTCACTAAAGAGCAGCAGATGAGATAGTCTGGCCAACAGTCGAGAAGCTCCTGGTACCACTGCCACAAAACGGTCTTGGCACCATCTGCCACAGAGAGCCAAATGAAGAACAGCTTCAGTTACAACTGTGGTCTGGTTTTATTTGTGTCGAGTTCAATGACTTAAATTGTTTGTCGTGTCGTTGTGACTTCCTCTCCCTAGCCGTGTGTGATGTTGTTTTCACTTTGAACATGTCTGGGTCCCATTCTCGTCCTGGGGTACGAATGAAGGTTCCACTTGTCGTGTCCAACCTCCTATTTTCTTGGTGTGCTTGTGGTATTTATATTGGTAGTCGTAGTCCTTATATTCCACGTCCTGGTCTTCTTCCGGAATTATTTTGTCATGTCGTTTGGCCTTGAGACGTCACACTCATGTAGCTCGTGTTGGATTGTACAGCTTCGTCTCTTATGGCGTCCTGATACGGGTCGGTCCTATTAGGGTTCAATGTTTTACCCCTGCACAAGTACTAAAGTGGTCACCAATACCGCTTTGTAACGCACTGATCCCATTGTTTTTAAAAGTGTGAATGTCTTTAATGCCGAAAATAATATAAGTGAAATCAAATTTTATAATTTGATGGATCCGAAAGGACAAAATCTCTTCCCTTTTTTTTTTCTGAATGTACTGCTTGGTGACCCACAATATCCCCGCGTGGGTTCCGTGACCTCTCTTGTGTGGGTGTGTATTTGTGTGTGGATGCGCGCGCGCGTGTGTGTGTGTGTGTGTTTGTGTGTGTGTGTGTGTGTGTGTGTGTGTGTGTGTGTCGTAACAGGGGAGTTAACTCACTTCTCTTTTACCAGCATTTGTAGAAGGCTACTAATTACACGTTTGCTTAAATTTGATATGGTGGGCCGAAAGACACAGCCATAACACGATGTGTCAACAGCCATTTTAAAGGCGAACGCAGAAGAAGAAGAAGAAGAAGAAGAAGAAGAAGAAGAAGAAGAAGAAGAAGAAGAAGAAGAAGAAGAAGAAGAAAAGAACAGGAAGAAGAAGAAGAAGAAGAAGAAGAAGAAGAAGAAGAAGAAGAAGAAGAAGAAGAAGAAGAAGAAGAAGAAGAAGAAGAAGAAGAGAAGAAGAAGAAAAGGAAGAAGAAGAAGAAGAAGAAGAAGAAGAAGAAGAAGAAGAAGAAGAAGAAGAAGAAGAAGAAGAAGAAGAAGAAGAAGAAGAAGAAGAAGAAGAAGAAGAAGAAAAGGAGGAGGAGGAGGAACAGGAAGAAGAAGAAAAAGAAACAGAAGAAGAAGAAGATACCCTTATAGTGATTCTAAGCTTTGCATTTCATATAATGAAATATAAATCTACACCACCGAACGATTTCGATCATTCCTGCATTACGAAAATCGAAAAAAATTAGGCATCTTAATAAGCCTAGCTACAAAATAACAAATCAATTCCCACATCACTTACTACACATTAAACAAACAAAACACAATGGACACTGTGATAAAACTTTGGATATCAAATGAACATTGATAACTAATGGCGAAATCTCAATATACAGTAAATATCCACAATTACCAAACATTTAGTCTACCTTTGGAGAAATCATAAGCACTGCGCATTAAAATAACTTTGGTAATCTAAGAAATATTACGTACAAAGACAGCAAGTGAAATGGTTTGCCCACTTAGAGAGAATGCCTTGTGACACCATACCATACAAAGCATACATGGAAAGAAAAGAAGGACGTAGAGCACGGGGTAGACCAAGAACAAGATGGAAGGATAACATCAGAGAATCTTTACAACAGCACGATGTGCCTATGGTCGAGGCAGCCAGAAGAGCTAGAAACAGAACCTTATATCTCCCTCGACACCCACAGCGGTAAAAGAGGAAGTGAAGAAGAAGAAGAATCTAAGAAATTAACAAAACATAATTGTCACCTAAACAAAATAACATCAACATCAAATAAACATCAAATGAACTACAATATCCAGTGGGTGAATACATCAACCGTTCATTTGTTCGCAGATAATAAATGACAGTTGTCGTTGCATATAAAATCATAACTGGGTTATTAACTAACATAAAGAAGGTGCTGACTGGAACGGCTATATCTCAATCAAGCAGCGTTAAGTAAATCTGACACTCAGGTCGTTTATTTAGTTCGGCTCAGAGAAACTCTTGAATTATTTGGAACACTATACTGAATTATATCTATGACAGTTTATGTCACAAACTAAAACAAACACTGAAAACATAAACTTACCTCGTTAAGAAATAAAAAATATCTCGCCACACAAAACGACGTCAATGCTAAAGTCGTATAGACCATACACATCCCTCACCACTGACCACCGACCGACAAAGGAATTAAATAATCAATATATCCAAAGTCTTGATACATCGACCGTATATTTGTTTACTGATAACATCAGTTCTAGCTGTTGACAAACCGCTGTGCTATTTTAACTAACACACAACAAACTGCCAGCACGGTCACAACTCTGAAACAGAGCTCAGGGGATGAAACAAGTTGTTTTGTGAGGCGGAGAGAATGGGGACGTCTGCGGCGATGTGTAGCAGACGATACCGGCTTCTCTTTCGGTGACGTCTGCCCGCGTGTGGTTAAAAAATTCGTCAAGATGTTGGCCCTAGCCACGAGTTAATAAAACAATTAATGTTTCAAAACTACATCTCCCTGTGTGGGTTCCAGGGTCCCCATGGCGGAGATGGGGGAGGTGAGGGATAGAGAAGTGCATCTCAATAACAGGGCTATTTCTTCTGGCGGTACTCAAAGGTCTTCGGAAAACCGGCAAAATTTTAGGCATCATTTTTTTTAAATCACCACTTAAATTTAAGTTGGATATCGGCATCTTTGAGGACCCCCTTTTTTCTTCTTTTCTTTTTCTTTTTCTTCTTCTTCTTCTTCTTCTCTTTTTTTTCTTT
>CAJHNH020004504.1:0-37585 GCA_905116865.2 Candidula unifasciata
GAAATAACATTCCAGATTTCACACGTAGTGTTCACAACTGGATCCGATCAGAAATAACTTCATTTCCAGATTACAACACGTAGTGTTCTACAACTGGATCCGAGCAGAAATAGCTCCTTTCCATGTAACAATAATTTAAATATAAAATACTGTTGTTTTTTAAAGTGGCGTAGGGAACCCATTTTCATTTCTTTTTAACTTCTTTGCAAATGTAGAATATTGTTCCAGGACAGAGTTTTGAGTTTAGCTGTGTGTTGCTTGTGGTTGTGTGAAAAGTGGTTCACCCCCCCCCCCCCCCTTTTAATTACACAGGAAGCACCAAGAAAGATCCATTACATACAGCAGGGCAATTTGATATATTTTTTTTTAAAATTCTCCTTAACATTTTTACATAGTTAATTATCCAGGTTTGAATGATCTTAACTTTGTGTAAATTGTTGAATCACTGGCCGTAGCTGTTAAACACCACATAGACATTACAAACTATCTTATTAGCCTTGTTCCGTATAGGCACACCTGATTGAGCTTTGGTAAGTGTGGAAAACTAATAGAAAGTGTCACACCGCACACTAGCAGTTTGAGAACAGACTGCTTCTAAGTGACTAAAAATATTTAGGGACATACCTGTGGGACATCTGTCATCAGTCATCAGTGAAGTACTTTGTGTGACATCTCGTGATATTGTATCCTGTGTGTCTCTCAGTGTGGATAAAACTTGACATAAGCACCAACATGTGACTGCAAGTCCAGTCGGGGCCTTGCTGATGCTGAGCTTTCTGTCTAACTGGGCACAGGCTTGCTGGACCTGCTGGTGGTTCTCTGTCACTAGCGCCTTCAGCGGGCCTCATTTGTCTGCATTTTGTAGAGAAAATACACATCAAGGTTACAGCTGGGTTTCCATCAACAATCCAACACAAGATAGCTGTTTTTTTTAGATATGTAACGAGCACCATGTGTGTACAGTCAGATGGGTGGTTTCGGTACAAGCCTGTCTTTCAGGGACCATGTGGAGGCAGCTACAGCAAAACTGATTCAGTGCATGGGTTAGACAGCAATGGACATGGAGAACCAGATGTTTTTCACACAGATAAGTAACAAGTTTGATCATCTTGGTCCTGGACTGTGGACAGAGAAAGAAGTCAGCTGTTGAAGCCTAAACCAATTGATTCCTCAGTAGTTTATATGTGATGCCTCCTTGCACTCTCTGCCCACTGAGGAAAAGCAGAGCCACCTAGTGATGAGAGTTTAGAGAGTAGCACACAGCCACTGGTGAGACAGAGATGGTATATGTAGCACACAGCCACTGGTGAGACAGAGATGGTGTAGAGTGTAGCACACAGCCACTGGTGGAGGCCAGAGATGTTGTACAATAGAGTAGCACACACAGCCACTGGTGAACAGATGGGTGTAGAGTGTACACACAGCCCTGTGGGTGAGACATGATGGTGTAGAGGTGTATGCACAACAGCCACTGGTGAGACAGAGATTGGTGTTATAGATGTAGCACACAGCCATGGTGAGACCGAGATGGTGTAAGTGTAGCACACAGCCACTCAGTGAGACAGAGATGGTGGTAGAGTGTAGCACACAGCCACTGGTGAGACACAGATGGTGTAGAGTGTAGCACACAGCCACTGGTGAGACAGATGGTGTAGAGTGTAGCACACAGCCACTGGTGAGACAGATGGTGTAGAGTGTAGCACACAGCCACTGGTGAGACAGATGGTGTAGAGAGTAGCACACATCCACTGGTGAGACAGATGGTGTAGAGAGTAGCACACAGCCACTGGTGAGACAGATGGTGTAGAGAGTAGCACACAGCCACTGGTGAGACAGATGGTGTAGAGAGTAGCACACAGCCACTAGTGAGACAGATGGTGTAGAGAGTAGCACACAGCCACTGGTGAGACAGATGGTGTAGAGAGTAGCACACAGCCACTGGTGAGACAGATGGTGTAGAGAGTAGCACACAGCCACTAGTGAGACAGATGGTGTAGAGAGTAGCAAACAGCCACTAGTGAGACAGATGGTTACAAAGGGTTACAAATTGGGCACGCAGGCCCGTCTGACATTCGGCCCTTCTAAGTACTCATTTTTCAGAGTACTAATACCTGTTATCAATAATGCATGTTATGGATTTAAAAAGAAATATATAATGCATACACACATCGTGTGTACGCCATCATACACACTCACACACAACACGTATACATATCATCTAACATTTTCATACAGGTGAACTCATATACAGACATACGTGATACATACACACCTGCATCTACATACATATACAAACATACACATACACAGAAATAAATGCACAAACAGAAAACACACACACACACATACATTTATGGATATACATGCACACACGCATTCCATATATACACATCTATACATGCACCCATGCATACACACATATACCATTACATGTACAGACACAAACATATGCCCAAAACCACACATTTACACTTACATGAATACATACACCCACCCACATGCATACATATATCCACACATTTATACCTAAACTCACATCTTTACACACATACCTAAATATACTTTCATATATCCACATGCATACACACACATGCATGCTTTTATAAATACACAAACACCCACATACCTACACAGCTAAATATACCTGCATACACCCACATTATACATAAATATACACACACAGATACAATCACATACTTACACATTTACATTCATACATTCTCATACATACAGACATACATAATACATACATGCACCTACATACATATACGCACACATACATATGTGTACATACATAGGCTAAATCTGCATGCATACATAATACAAACATACATCGACATACAAACATAAACACACATTTACATAGACATACATGCGCGCGCACACAGACACATACATACATACATCCATACATACACTCACATACTTACAAACATACATACATACTTGCAAACACACATAAATTCACACACATACTTACACAGACACATACATACATCCACCAACATGCATACAAACACACATACGTGCATACATACACATTTATAACATACATAAACACATATGCATGCATACACACATAACTAATCACACAAAATTCACTTATATAAGCCTGCATACATACATACATGCATACATAATACAGACACACACACAATCACACTCATATACAATCACACATACACCCATATATTTACAACCTACATACATAAATACACACACATACTAAACCTAAAAATACAGACATATATCCACATATATACATACACACTAACAATTACACACACCCATCCACATATATAATACATATAAGTAAGGTGATAATACATGGGAATTATTAACTTCATCTATGGTGGCCTATAATCACTAGTAAGCATAAATTTAAAAAGGCTGCGGTTAAACGAGTACATACTCATATTTTTCAGATCGAGTGGGAGGTGATTCCATAAATGAGCAGCAGAATATGACAAACTTGTTTTATATAGATCTAATCTAGGCTTCGGCAAATGCAATAAATTTAGCCGTTTGCTGGTATTAGGGTTGGGTTGAATCAACTGGAAAAGATAATCTGCAGTGTTCTGAGCTAAAATTTTATGAATAAATTTGGCTTTATGAAAAAGTAATCGTTTCTTAAACAGGAAAATTCTTAACTGGCTATAGAGATGATTTTTATCGGTATGTTTTCTATCCGAAACTAGGTGTAAAGTGCGATTTTGTAGAGAACACAGTCGTTTTTAAGTTGGATTTGGAGCAGCCATCCCAAACCGTGGAACAATAGTCGATATGGGCTTGAATGTAGGATACATAGTAGCACACAGCCACTAGTGAGACAGATGGTGTAGAGTGTAGCACACAGCCACTAGTGAGACAGATGGTGTAGAGTGTAGCAAACAGCCACTGGTGAGACAGATGGTGTAGAGAGTAACACAGTCACTGGTGAGACAGATGGTGTAGAGTGTAGCACACAGTCACTAGTGAGACAGATGGTGTAGAGAGTAGCACACAGTCACTGGTGAGACAGATGGTGTAGAGTGTAGCACACAGCCACTGGTGAGACAGATGGTGTAGAGTGTAGCAAACAGCCACTAGTGAGACAGATGGTGTAGAGTGTAGCACACAGCCACTGGTGAGACAGATGGTGTAGAGTGTAGCACACAGCCACTAGTGAGACTGATGGTGTAGAGAGTAGCACACAGTCACTGGTGAGACAGATGGTGTAGAGTGTAGCACACAGCCACTAGTGAGACAGATGGTGTAGAGTGTAGCAAACAGCCACTGGTGAGACAGATGGTGTAGAGAGTAGCACACAGCCACTGGTGAGACAGATGGTGTAGAGAGTAGCACACAGTCACTGGTGAGACAGATGGTGTAGAGAGTAGCACACAGCCACTGGTGAGACAGATGGTGTAGAGTGTAGCAAACAGCCACTAGTGAGACAGATGGTGTAGAGAGTAGCACAGTCACTGGTGAGACAGATGGTGTAGAGTGTAGCACACAGTCACTAGTGAGACAGATGGTGTAGAGAGTAGCACACAGCCACTGGTGAGACAGATGGTGTAGAGTGTAGCAAACAGCCACTAGTGAGACAGATGGTGTAGAGAGTAGCACAGTCACTGGTGAGACAGATGGTGTAGAGTGTAGCACACAGTCACTAGTGAGACAGATGGTGTAGAGTGTAGCACACAGTCACTAGTGAGACAGATGGTGTAGAGAGTAGCACACAGTCACTGGTGAGACAGATGGTGTAGAGTGTAGCACACAGTCACTAGTGAGACAGATGGTGTAGAGAGTAGCACACAGCCACTAGTGAGACAGATGGTGTAGAGAGTAGCACACAGCCACTAGTGAGACAGATGGTGTAGAGTGCAGCACACAGCCGAGAGAGAGAGAGAGAGAGAGAGAGAGAGAGAGAGAGAGAGAGAAGGAGAGAGAGGGCGGGAGAGAGAGAGAGCGAGAGAGAGAGAGAGAGAGAGAGAGAGAGAGAGAGAGAGAGAGAGAGAGAGAGAGAGAGAGAGAGAGAGAGAGAGAGAGAGAGAGAGAGAGAGAGAACAATATTACCTGATGTAAAGCCTCATGTTCCTGTAGGTAACGTCCCTGGTCATTCAGCAAAGTGTCATATTTATCCCGGAACATCTGGGAGACTTGAGTCCATGCCTGGGAATGAAGTTATGGTGCACAAACAATGAAACATCAGGGTGCAAAATGCAACATAGGATGGTTTTTCAGAGTAACGTGACAACATGAGATATAGAACATTGTAGGATAATGCACCATAGAATGAGGATCTGGAGGACTCGTACATACATTGAAGAAAAGCTCAGATTCGAAGCACTCTCTGCACAATGTTCTCTTTAGGGAAAAGGGTAACAGGCTAAAAGGGGGCACATTATGGCTCGGTAGGGCAGAGGATGATATAATGCAGGTTACAGACACCAACATCAGCGAAGAAGGGATGCCTCTGCCTCAGTGGCCAACTGCACTTTTTCCTGTGTTTAAATGAGGAGGAAATACTTATTGACACAGATAGGCCTGTTGAATGAGAACGAAAAAGTCCATGGACATTTACTGCTGCTCTGCAGGCAGAACAGTCTAAGAGGCTAGTGGTGCCTTCTGTATGACTACTAGCAGCATGACAATGGAGGTGATGGCGGTGACACAAGCTTTCACGCGGCTATCATCACAGGGCTATTCTCATGTGTGTGCCCAGTGATTCTATGAGCATGATCTGGCGGGTTGAGGCAAGATTTGTACACAGACAGTGGATTGAGTCATTGCAAAGTTACCTTCATCTTTGTCCCAGGGCATGCGAGTGTTGTTGGCAGTGAAAGAGTCGACAGATTACCTGGCTCTGCCTTAGTTACAGAGGGCCAGCCCATGGATCATGCAGACATTGTTAATGCCATTAGAGAGATTTTGAGGAATTCAGGAGCAGAACATCCACATCTGTGCTAAGAGTGCAAGAGTTAGGAGTACAGATCGGCACAGCCAGGCATGAGAAGCACATCAGATGCACAAGAAGTCTTGTCAACCACCAAAGGACTGGAACTATCAACCACGGGTCGCTGATTAAAATGTTGAGGGGGGATCTGAGCAGCTATAGACGTGTCCGAAGTACCTTGAAGATAACTCAAGAACACTGTGACTGTGCGACATATCGGTTTTTTCAACAGCACAGATCTGAGGTACAATTTGTTCACCAGCACAAATATGAGGTACCATTTCTTGACTAGCTCATTTCTGGCGGACTATTGCCTGTCACTGCAGTATGTTTTCTTGACAGCAACATGTAATCAGGTAAATATGGTGAGAGTAGGGGGCGGCACAGCAGTGATTCTTCGTGTTTTCTTTCGGATTTACACCGACAGACTTGTCTGTTTTAGGAGTTTCCTTTTAGTTCCATACAGCTGTTGAGTGCAGTGTTGACTCAGTGGGCCAGTATTCTCTTAACTTTTCAAGTCCCAAAGGGTTTAGCATCACAAGCCCAAGGGGTAGTAAACAGAGGCATAAAATCGGTACATCATGCGTTGACTGGGCTTCTAGGTAGGAATCTTGAACATATAATGTGTTTCTTGGGACTCAAAGAGTTAATAGGCTATTGTAAAAGGGGCTTTCTTGCAGGACATGTTCTGTAGTCTGCACACACAGCCCACAAAGGCATAATCATGAACTACTTAGACAAAGCTTGTGTATATGCTTGTTATGTTCTTCCTGAGGCATAGAATAATGACCTGCTCATGACGGTCAAGTAAGTGGTAGTCATCTCTGGCCAGCCTGTTCACTTCTGATACTCTGGATGGCCTTTTTCTTCCCATAGTTTGCTACTGCAATCTCTTCCTGTTTACTTTCTGCCCCTTTCTTAGCAAGTTTATCTGCACTGGGATGGCTCCCTCTGGAGTACAGAACGCTTTTGTACCAGCCACCTTGCTAAGTTCAGATCTCAGGAGAGGAAGTTGACCACTCTTGAAGGTTTGGAGCACTGATAACACAGTTGTGAAGATGACCACTTGGTGGCAGTCAGAAGTGGTGTTGTGTAATATTTGGGCAGCCTGCTCTAGTGCTAGGATCTCTGCTGTGTAGTTGATACAGAATTTATCAGTGGGTAGACATACTTTGTGTGGCACTGGTTGTCTGGGTATGTGATAAAGACGGCATTGCCTCCATTTTGTTGGGGTTGCTGATCCACCTGTGTAAGCATGTATCCACGACTGTTCAGGAAAGTTTTCTTGAATCATGCTAAGAGCAGCTGCTTATCTTTAAAGGTCACTGGTCTTATCTCCTGCTGTGAGTCCATTGACTGAAGTCACTATCTGTATTATGTTGATGACTTGCTCCCAAAGAACAGAATATAGGGTTAGTTTCAGCACTGTTGTTCTTACGGCTAGATCTGCTTGATACTGTCTACTAAGTCTTCGCTCCGATTGACAAAGCTGCAACGTTTGAGACACCCCAATGTCAGATCATCTAATCTTGAATTCAAGGTGTGTGACTGCATATTATTAAACTTCTTCAATCTGGATCATGGTTTTAGTGTCTCTTCTATAGGACAATGTCTGCATTTCAGTTATTTTGTGCATCTCTAGGATCGGTGCGGTTTTCATGGATCCTGTGATGTCTAAGGGCATGATTTTGCACTGTCTAATAATGTTAGATGAGAATTAGCAGTTGATGACCAAGTTGTTGCACCAAACTTCAAGTTGGGTCTTATCGCTCCATTGAAAACTTTTTTTAAAAAAGGGTTTTACATTTGCTCCCCAGCTTGTGCCTGCCAGTTTTATAAGTAGCCCTAGTTCTCTCCCCCCCCCCCCTTTTCTACATTTTCAATATGTTTGCTTCACTTGTGTCTTGTATCAAATGTCTCTCCAAGATAAGTGGGAAAGATTTCTTCCTTTAGCAAGCATGTTCCTAGGTGAATATTGGCAACTTTGTTTCTGGGGGAAAGAGAAAGGCGTTGTGGATGTTTTGTCTGTGTTGATGGCCACAGCCCACTTTTCTGCCCATGTCATTAACAGGTCAGCTGCTCACTGCATTCTTAGATCTGCCGCTGTTGTGTGTTTATCAGTACATCAGAATGCCAAAGCTTGTTTGAGTCAAACGACACTGCAGGACCTTTTTTCTTCTCATGGAAGGCATCTTCTACAGCTTTTGACAGGTGGGTGACTTGGTCTTCTATTCTGTAACATTCTCTAAATCCGGCTTGCTCTGACATCAAGATTTGCTGAGATTCTAAGTGTCATTTTAGTCTTTAATTTACAATTCACTCCAAAGTCTTTCCTACATAGATTGTGAAACTAACTGGTCAATAGATTAAAGCCTGGGTCTTAATTTTCCCTTTTTTTATTATGGGCATTATGATAGCTGAGGCACTCATCCTTTCTCCCAGCTGATGTTAACATTTTGTTAGCAGCTAAGGACAGACTGATCAGCATTTCATCTGGAACTGCAGACTATTTCAACTTAAGCCTGGAAATGTCATTTTCGAATTCACCCAGGGTGAAGGGCTCCATCATAGAGGCAGGAATATCTGTGTGATATGTGTTTTTCTTTCCTTATTTCTCTCTGGTGGTCCTCATTTGGGGCAAGCTGCTTTCAACACTCAATGTTCTAGCAAACAAATCTGTAGCTTGTTTTCCAGCAAAAAGTTTTATCACCACTCAGTGTGATTATTTGTCTAGAAGATAAACTCTTCATTGAGTGATTTGACTAATCTCTAGAGTTTCTTGCCATCTTTCTCAAGGTTTAGACCAGCTGTTATATTTGTCAAGCCTTTCTGTTTTTCTTCAAGTTCAGTTCTCTTGAACACTGCTACAGCCTTTTCCCATTTGGTGTGGTTGCCAGGTGGAGGTTGTGATTCTGCATCCATTCCAGCCTGGTTCATTGTTTCTTGTTAATCCTGGAGTGTGTTAATTCAGTAAGATCTGTAGCTGTGTCGACAACCTCTAGGGATTGCTTCTTTTGCAGACTGAAGAATACTTCTATAGAAATCATACTATAGTGACGATGTATAATGAAGGGGATGGTACAGCAGTGATGATATATAATAAAGGGGATGATACAGCAGTGATGATATATAATAAAGGGGATGATACAGCAGTGATGATAGATAATGTAGGGGATGATACAACAATGATATGTTAGAGAGTAGGGGATGGTACAACAATGGTATGTTACAGAGTAGGGGACGGTACAACAATGGTATGTTACAGAGTAGGGGACAGTACAACAATGGTATGTTACAGAGTAGGGGACAGTACAACAATGGTATGTTACAGAGTAGGGGAGAGTACAACAATGGTATGTTACTGAGTAGGGGACAGTACAACAATGATATATTACAGAGTAGGGGACAGTACAACAATGGTATGTTACAGAGTAGGAGACAGTACAACAATGGTATGTTACAGAGTAGGGGACAGTACAACAATGGTATGCTAAAGAGTAGGGGACAGTACAACAATGGTATGTTACAGAGTAGGGGACAGTACAACAATGATATGTTACAGAGTAGGGGACAGTACAACAATGGTATGTTACAGAGTAGGGGACAGTACAACAATGATATGTTACAGAGTACAGCAGCAGATGCAGGTAGAAAAATACTGAGAACAATACCTTGCTGTTTTCCATTTCCAGTCCAGTGAGAAGTGGAAGTGCCTGCTGACATAGTTCTTCATCTCTACCAATATACTGTAATGTCTGAAGTTAGAAATAATTATTTATGTGTAGTTTTGTCTTAAGTCAAAAGAAACTAGTTAGATTCACCCTAAATCACAATGGGCCATTTTCTCCTTGTGGGTAATTATCTCATTACTTTTGTACAACATCTATAATCACATATAACAGTTATCAGTACAAAATCACATCTATAATCACATATAACAGTTATCAGTACAAAATCACATCTATAATCACATATAACAGTTATCAGTACAAAATCACATCTATAATCACAAGACAGCAGTTTATAATCAAAACCATACCTACAAACAATGTATATTTATCTATACATAGTCCGACCACAATGTGTGTATGACACACAGTCAGCATTTGTTCAGTGACATATTTAATAACCACAGGGTTGTTCACCAATAAACAATCACATCCAATAATTACAGACAAAATACCAGTCTATTCACACAGACAAAATACCAGTCTATTCACACCAGACAAACAGTATGCTAGCCGATTCAGCCAAACAAAATACCAGTCTATTTACACACAGACAAACAGTATGCTAGTCAATTCTCCCAGACAAAATACCAGTCTATTCACACACAGACAAACAGTATGCTAGTCAATTCACAGACAAAATACCAGTCTATTCACACACAGACAAACAGTATGCTAGTCGATTCACAGACAAAATACCAGTCTATTCACACACAGACAAACAGTATGCTAGACGATTCACAGACAAAAAACCAGTCTATTCACACACAGACAAACAGTATGCTAGTCGATTCACACAGACAAAATACTAGTCTATTCACAAACAGACAAACAGTATGCTAGTCGATTCAAACAGACAAAATTCCAGTCTTTTCACACACAGACAAACAGTATGCTAGTTGATTCCCAGACAAAATACCCGTCTATTCAAACAGTACGCTAGTCGATTCCCACAGACAAAAAACCAGTCTATTCACACACAGACAAACAGTATGCTAGTCGATTCACACAGACAAAATACCCGTCTATTCACACACAGACAAACAGTATGCTAGTCGATTCCCACAGACAAAATACCAGTCTATTCACACAAAAACAGTATGCTAGTTGACTCCCAGACAAAATACCAGTCTATTCACACCAGACAAACAGTATGCTAGTTGACCCCCAGACAAAATACCAGTCTATTCACACACAGACAAACAGTATGCTAGTTGATTCACACAGACAAAATACCAGTCTATTTACACACAGACAAACAGTATGCTAGTCAATTCCGACAGACACAATTCCAGTCTATTCACACACAGACAAACAGTATGCTAGTTGATTCACACAGACAAAATACCAGTCTATTCACACACAGACAAACAGTATGCTAGTTGATTCACAGACAAAATACCAGGCTATTCACACAGCATGCTAGTCAATTCCGACAGACAAACAGTATGCTATTTGATTCCCACAGAAAAAATATCAGTCTATTTACACACAGACAAACAGTATGCTAGTCGATTCACACAGACAAAATACCAGTCTATTCACACACAGACAAGCAGTATGCTAGACGATTCCCACAGACAAAATACCAGCATTTTAACAACAAAACTGCAAGCAAACCTTAGTGAAAGAGTTACCCGACACATATCTATCTTTCAAGCCTCAGTGATAGAGGTCAAGGTATGAGTCACTTGACACATGTCTTTCTTTCAAGCCTCAGTGATAGAGGTCAAGGTATGATTCACCTGACACATACCTTTCTCTCAAGCCTTAGTGAATGTATTCCGTTTAACCTTTAACCCTGATTACCCCCATCATATATCTTTATATATTTTAAAGAAAAAATTTGTGTGTGTGTGTGTTTGTTTTTTAAAACTTACAAAATGACCTGTGTAAAATTGAAGCATTTTAAATTGCATTCCAATGGCATCATGAACCATTTTCTTTTAGTGTTCCCAGGGCAATAGTTTAAAAAAAAAGTGACTTACGGTGTAGATAGTCAATACATTTTGGATACTGTTAAAAGAAGAAATTGAGTTGACAATCTGACAACCCACAAATTTGATGCAAACAGAACTAGAGGAAGGCAGCAAGATGGATGGCTTAACCACAGAATGAGGTGATATGATAACACTGACCTGACAGAGGCCACTGTGTGAAATGGCAAAACATGACATACTAACAGCCTGATGATGATGATGATGACAATACCTGTTCAACCCTTGCTACATTTGACTTTGTGTGGGAATTCATTTGATGAATGAATGTCTGGGCTTGTGTACTGACAGTCTCATCTATGCTGGCTTTCTTGCTGCACAGAAAACAACAGAACAATTATAAATAACTAATTAAACACTTGGGTCAATCACTATCATCTCCACTACATCCACACAGTCATCCCCATCAGGCATGTCCATCACATCCACACTGGCTTGTCCATTAAATCCACACTGCCATCTCCAACACATCCACACTGTCATGTCCATCACATCCACACTGCCATCTTTAACATATCCACACTGCCATCTTTAACATATCCACACTGCCATGTCCATCACATCCACACTGCCATCTCCAACTCATCCACACTGCCATCTCCAACTCATCCACACTGCCATCTCCAACACATCCACACTGCCATCTCCATCACATCCACACTGCCATCTCCATCACATCCACACTGCCATCTCCATCACATCCACACTGTCATCTCCATCACATCCACACTGTCATCTCCATCACATCCACATTGCCATCTCCATTACATCCACACTGTCATCTCCATCACATACACTCTCATCTCCATCACATCCACACTGCCATCTCCATTACATCCACACTGTCATCTCCATTACATCCACACTGCCATCACATCCACACTGCCATCTCCAATACATCCACACTGTCATCTCCATCACCACTGTTATCTCCAACACATCCACACTGTCATCTCCATCAAATCCACACTGTCATCTCCATCTCATCCACACTGCCATCTCCATCTCATCCACACTGCCATCTCCAATACATCCACACTGTCATCTCCAACACCACTGTTATCTCCAACACACCAACAGTGTCATCTCCATCACATCCACACTGCCATCTCCATTACATCCACACTGCCGTACTCCAACACATCCACACTGCCATCTCCATCACATCCACACTGCCATCTCCATCACCACTGTCATCTCCAACATATCCACACTGTCATCTCCAATATACCCACACTGCCATCTCCATCAAATCCACACTATCATCTCCAACACATCCACACTGTCATCTCAAACACATCCACTCTGCTATCTCAAACACATCCAAACTGTCATCTCCAACAGATCCACACTGTCATCTCCATCACATCCACACTGTCATCTCCATCACATCCACACTGTCATCTCCAACACACATTCACACTGTCATCTCCAACACATTCACACTGTCATCTCCAACACACCCACACTGCCATGTCCAACACATCCACACTGTCATCTCCAACACACCCACACTGCCATGTACAACACATCCACACTGCCATCTCCATCACATCCACACTGCCATCTCCATCACATCCACTGTCATCTCCAACACATCCATACTGACATCTCCAACACATCCACACTGTCATCTCTATCACATCAACTCTGTTATCTCCAACACATCCACACTGTCATCTCCATCACATCCACACTGCCATGTTCAACACATTCACATTGTTATCTCCAACAGATCCACACTGCCATGTCTAACACATCCACATTTTCATCTTTAACACATCCACACTGTCATCTCCAACACATCCACACTGTCATCTCCAACACATCCATCTCCATCACATCCACTGTCATCTCCATCACATCCACTCTGTTATCTTCAACAGATCCACACTGCCATCTTCATCACATCCACTGTAATCTCCAACACATCCACACTGCCATCTTCATCACATCCACTCTGTTATCTTCAACAGATCCACACTGCCATCTTCATCACATCCACTGTTATCTTCAACAGATCCACACTGCCATGTCCATCACATCCACTCTGTTATCTCCAACATATCCCCACTGTCATCTCAATAACATCTACACTGTCATCTCCATCACATCCACTCTGTTATCTCCATCACATCCATTCTGTTATCTCCATCACATCCACACTGACATGTCCATCACATCCACACTGTCATCTCCATCACATTCACACTGTCATCCCCAACACATCCACACTGTCATCCCCAACACATCCACACTGACATGTCCATCACATCCACACTGTCATCTCCATCACATTCACACTGTCATTCCCAACACATCAACTATTTCACTATCAAAATAGCCAACCACACAAAAGCTACATCTACCAATGACAAGAGAGGAGAGAACTCACTGCTGGAGCAGTCTGGTGTAGGCTGTGTTCATGGACTCAGTATCGTCAATGTTTTTGGACAGCTGAAACATATACATGAAACACAAGATCAGCATCTGCAACATCTGTGATACAGGTGCCATGATACTACACCACAGAGAGGCCTGTACATCACAGCCATCATGTGGCATGACAGTAAATCATAGACATCATGTGGCATTATAGTACAGCATAGTACACTACAGATTTCATGTGATAGGACAGTACACCACAGGCAGGTCAACAAACATGCAGACCCTTGCAATCACACCCATGGCCCGCACAAAGGACACATGAGCTTGTTTAAATTTCTTTCAGTTTTTTTTAACTGGTGTTGGTAGTTTTATCCAGGCATCCATAAACATGTGCAAAAATGTGTGGAATTAACTGATAACCAATGAGAGAGAGAGAGAGAGAGAGAGAGAGAGAGAGAGAGAGAGAGAGAGAGAGAGAGAGAGAGAGAGAGAGAGAGAGAGAGAGAGAGAGAGAGAGAGAGAGAGAGAGAGAGAGAGAGAGAGAGAGAGGTTCATTTCTCTTTATCAGAAGATTATTAACCACAGCTGCTGGAGACCATATTCATGCTCTAATGATTATATTTTTATTTTACTCCTTGTGAATCCCATTCTCAACATTTTGTATTAATTTGACAGAAAATGTGACACAGCAAAACAACAGGTAGAAGGTTATGGTAGAGACCATACACAAATGTGCATACAGATAAGGTTGTGGTAGAGAGACCATACACAAATGTGCATACAGATAAGGTTGTGGTAGACAGACCATTCACAGATATGCATACAGATAAGGTTGTGGTAGAGAGACCATTCACAGATATGCATACAGATAAGGTTGTGGTAGACAGAAAACGGGCAGATGTATACACTAAAGGTTGTGGTAGAGAGAGCTCATACAGACATGTATACACATAACCCTGTGGTAGAGAGAGCTCATACAGACATGTATACACATAACCCTGTGGTAGAGAGAGCTCATACAGACATGTATACACATAACCCTGTGGTAGAGAGAGCTCATACAGACATGTATACACATAACCCTGTGGTAGAGAGAGCTCATACAGACATGTATACACATAACCCTGTGGTAGAGAGAGCTCATACAGACATGTATACACATAACCCTGTGGTAGAGAGAGCCCATACAGACATGTATTACATAACCCTGTGGTAGAGAGAGCTCATATAGACATGTATTACATAACCCTGTGGTAGAGAGAGCTCATACAGACATGTATACACATAACCCTGTGGTAGAGAGAGCTCATACAGACATGTATACACATAACCCTGTGGTAGAGAGAGCTCATACAGACATGTATACACATAACCCTGTGGTAGAGAGAGCTCATACAGACATGTATACACATAACCCTGTGGTAGAGAGAGCTCATACAGACATGTATACACATAACCCTGTGGTAGAGAGAGCTCATACAGACATGTATTACATAACCCTGTGGTAGACAGAGCTCATATAGACATGTATACACATAACCCTGTGGTAGAGAGAGCTCATACAGACATGTATACACATAACCCTGTGGTAGAGAGAGAGCTCATACAGACATGTATACACATAACCCTGTGGTAGAGAGAGCTCATACAGACATGTATACACATAACCCTGTGGTAGAGAGAGCTCATACAGACATGTATACACATAACCCTGTGGTAGAGAGAGCTCATACAGACATGTATTACATAACCCTGTGGTAGAGAGAGCTCATATAGACATGTATTACATAACCCTGTGGTAGAGAGAGCTCATACAGACATGTATACACATAACCCTGTGGTAGAGAGAGCTCATACAGACATGTATACACATAACCCTGTGGTAGAGAGAGCTCATACAGACATGTATACACATAACCCTGTGGTAGAGAGAGCTCATACAGACATGTATACACATAACCCTGTGGTAGAGAGAGCTCATACAGACATGTATACACATAACCCTGTGGTAGAGAGAGCTCATACAGACATGTATACACATAACCCTGTGGTAGAGAGAGCTCATATAGACATGTATACACATAACCCTGTGGTAGAGAGAGCTCATACAGACATGTATACACATAACCCTGTGGTAGAGAGAGCTCATACAGACATGTATACACATAACCCTGTGGTAGAGAGAGATCATATAGACATGTATACACATAACCCTGTGGTAGAGAGAGCTCATACAGACATGTATACACATAACCCTGTGGTAGAGAGAGCCCATACAGACATGTATACACATAACCCTGTGGTAGAGAGAGCTCATACAGACATGTATACACATAACCCTGTGGTAGAGAGAGCTCATACAGACATGTATACACATAACCCTGTGGTAGAGAGAGCTCATACAGACATGTATACACATAACCCTGTGGTAGAGAGAGCCCATACAGACATGTATACACATAACCCTGTGGTAGACAGAGCTCATACAGACATGTATACACATAACCCTGTGGTAGAGAGAGCTCATACAGACATGTATACACATAACATTGTGGTAGAGAGCTCATACAGACATGTATACACATACAGTGGTAGAGAGAGCTCTACAGACATGTATACACATAACCCTGTGGTAGAGAGAGCCCATACAGACATGTATACACATAACCCTGTGGTAGAGAGAGCTCATACAGACATGTATACACATAACCCTGTGGTAGAGAGAGCTCATACAGACATGTATACACATAACCCTGTGGTAGAGAGAGCTCATACAGACATGTCTACACATAACCCTGTGGTAGAGAGAGCTCATACAGACATGTATACACATAACCCTGTGGTAGAGAGAGCTCATACAGACATGTATACACATAACCCTGTGGTAGACAGTTGCATGGTGGCTGTATTTAGGCTGCTGGAGGACGTGTGAAATATAAGTCACTGTGTAGACACTCAACACCTGACACTGACCTCAGCCCAGTACTGCCCCAAGTGTTCTTGCCTGGACATCATCATTCCCATTATCTCCTGTAGGATAACCAGTATAAACATGATCTTATCATATCAATGTATTTCAACAATAAAGGCACAGACAATATATTGCATGCAACATATGGCTACACCTTGTCAAAAATGATATCTAAATATAGCCAACGAGGTGCACACAATAATTCTCTTCTCAAATAAAATACACCAATCCTTGTCCTCTAATGTTTGTGTGACACAGAGCTGCCATGAGTGTTGGCTCAGTCCCTCTCAGTGTGTGCCAGGCTGGTGGTCTGTGATCACCAACACACCTCTACCTATACGTGCAGGGAAACCATTATGTAAGATTTACAAAGGGAATGCTAATATAGAAATCAAGTAATATTAGATAATCTTAGGCTAGGACTAGTTGCTTGACTAGTCTACAAACTGAGAACAATTTCTAAACTCCCATGCTTGTTGTATTTGGTTCTAGTGCCTAGTAAATATAATTCCTAGTTTCTGTATTGAACAAACAAAGTATTAAACTTACTACATTCTGAAAACACCGAGGTCATTTCATCACACTAAAAAATATTGAGTTTTGTTTGTTATTCTTGTATTGCATGGTTAGTTTATTTGAGTATGTTAATGTTAGTTTCAGCTTCATAGCAAACGGGTCACCCCATAGTTGCTCCGCTCCTGTGCCAACGACAAACATACAGAATGTTCATCACAGTCCCTTGTGGAAAGATTGACAGACTGCTGTCTCAGCATATGCACTAAAATACACACGCATTAAAAGCATATGGTAGCAATCGGAAGTGCTAACACAAACAGTCTAACATTAGAAATGCAGTTCAACATGGATGGTAGCAGAGTTAACTAACAGATCAGCAGAAATCACATAGGGGCACCATTAATATTTTGACAACAGGCCACACGCCATTTTCTAATTCTACAATTCACAACACAAAGTTGGTCAAAATTGAAAATCATTCCAAATGAAATAGGCAGCTCACAGGGTCGCACCAGGCACTCAAATTAGTAGCTGGGTGATGAAACTATATCCTTTCGTCTACATATGAAGCAAAAATGCAGTGGCCAGTGGCGGTTTCTAGCGTCCATTTTGATGTTGATAAATTACTATTGTTAGTGTAATGGAACACAAAACATTAGGCCTTACAACTGACAATCATTTAACTTGGAATTCTGATGTTTGTGTCATAACTAAGAAAACAGCACAAAACGTTTATCAGCTTGCCAAAATTCAGCACTTTCTGGATGAAGATACACAAAAAATATTTTACGCCTCCTACATCCAAACACATGTCGACTAGTGTTTCGCTGTGTGGGATGCTTGTGCTAAATCAAATGTTAAAAGACTCTCTCTCTCTTCAAATTCGCAATTTATGCCTGGTTTCAGATATTGAAAATACTGTGAATCTCAAACTAAGATTACCAAATCAACATCAACTCTACCCACTACTTGCAAACACTAGACAGGCTGCATAAAGCCACCAGTAAATACCCTGGTATGTTTTCTGGCAGTGTGATATTGTTGCACGGTAATGCTCATCTCCATGCTGCAAATATTGGGCAGGAAGGATCAACCTGGGTAATGTGGGAACATCTGGCCACTAGTCCTGATTTGTCAAGTGGTGGCTTGTGCAGTACTAATGTTTGTAACTTCTGCCTGGCTGTTATAAGCATAGATTTAGTTTAGTTTATGTTGACCTGCATGCGATTGCTTCATTTAAAAAAGAATTTCATTTCTTTCTGTAAAGAACTTACCAACTCATTACAATTTTCATGACTAGTTTTTATTGTACAGTCAGCACAAAATCACATATTATATTCAGTGCTAATGTTCGTAACTTTTGTCTGGCTTTTAGAGGCCTAGATTTTGTTTCAACTCAGTATGGCAAGAGTGTTTAGGCCTGAATCATGACTGGCTATCAAATATGAGATTGTTTGTATTCAAATGTTGAAAAGTTATTTTATGTGTGTGTTTCTCTAATGGTTGGATAGCAAGAACAGTAAAGAAATGCGTCGATAATTAATTGCCAAGAGGAGTGTTGTCAGCTGAGCCAGGTTTGAACAGAGGATAAACGTTAGCAATTTTTAAATGCTGATGGAAAGTAGTTTTTGGCAAGTCACTGATTATATATGAATGTTGGGGAGTCACTAATGACTGGTGCAGCACATCCAAGAATTTGATTACTGATTCCACCCAAGCCAGAGGACTTAAAGGTTAGAGAGAGATTTATACACTTCAGCAACAAACAAAAGAGGAATCTCAGGAGGTATAGTCATGGTGCATTTATCTTCACAGAAAGTTGCTAGCAGGCTTAGGTCACACTGGGAGTGGCATTGAGGACTTTATAAATTCTCAATTTGTGGATTCAACAGGAACTGAACTCTTCACATGTTAGAGAATTAGGTATTGCCTGATCCAAAGAATGTTTCCTGTTGGGTAGCGTGTTAAAAGCCTTCAATATGTTGGCACTGTTAAGTTGGGCTGATTCAAGAACTGACATCACAGCACTCGGGCATTCCCATAAGCGCTCCGTCCCCATCTATAGCAGCCATCAAAGAGTTCCAATGCTAATGGTGCCAGTAGCATTCTGATTAAACGTCCGTCTTGAGAGAAAGAAAGAAAGAGAGAGAGAGAGAGTGGGGGGGGTGGGGGGAGAGGGAGAGACAGAGAGAGAGAGAAAGAGAGAGAGAGAGAGAGAGAGAGAGAGAAAGAGAGAGAGGGAGTAGACAGAGAGAGAGAGGAAGAGAGAAAGAGAGAGAGGAGAGAAAGAAGAAAGAGAGAGAGGGAGAGAGAGGGAGTAGACAGAGAGAGAGAGGAAGAGAGAAAGAGAGAGAGGAAGAGAGAAAGAGAGAGAGGAAGAGAGAGAGAGAGAGAGGGAGAGAGAGAGAGGGGGAGAGAGAGAGGGGAGAGAGAGTGAGAGAGAGAGAGAGAGAGAGAGAGAGAGAGAGAGAGAGAGAGAGAGAGAGAGAGAGAGAGAGAGAGAGAGAGAGAGAGAGAGAGAGAGAGACTAATGAAAGTTGAAAATGTATCACAACTCTAAGAAAGTGACATTGTTCTGTGGTCATTCAAAAGCAAACTAAGAGAACAGTTGCTGTTTGGTTTCAAACAATAGCATGGTGGAATCAGACTAGAACTCAACCTTGTCAAACGACTTCCTGCTGCTGTCTTGCTGCCATCAATTGCTTTTTCATCTGGCTGTTCTCTAGCGTCAGTTCTTCATTCCATTTCCTGCTCAGGGCAAACGCTCCAGCCAACTCTGCTATCACATGATCCTTGTAATCTGTCAGTGCTGTCTGGGCTTGCTCTTGCTGTAAGGACACAAGCATCACATATTGAGAAAACTGGACAGTGCTGTCTGGATCTGCTATGAGAAAACTGGACAGTGCTGTCTGGATTTACTAAGAAAACACTAGACATTGTGGTTTAGACTTTGAAAGAGGGGGAAGGGGGGAGAGAAAATTTCACAGTGCTGTTTAGACTTGCTATAAGAACAGTGGACAGTGCTGTTTGGACTTGCTATAGGAACAGTGGACAGTACTGTTTGTACTTGCTATAGGAACAGTGGACAGTGCTGTTTGTACTTGCTATGAGAACATTTCACAGTGCTGTTTAGACTTGCTATAAGAACAGTGGACAGTGCTGTTTGGACTTGCTATAGGAACAGTGGACAGTACTGTTTGGACTTGCTATGAGAACACTAGACAGTGCTGTCAGGATTTGATATGAGAAACACTAAGCTGTGCTGTCTTTGTTACAGGGTTGTTTTTAGAACCATCACATGTTTGTCATGAGATAGGATAATGTGCACAGTTAGAATAGAATATAGATTCAGTGGCTGATACTCAGAGGATGAGTCACATGGACCCTCGCAGACAAGAACTGTTAGTTGAGGAGATGCTATCTCAACTCTAGAAGAAGAGGATTCAGACACATGGAGCCTAAAAGACAGTCATTAAAGAGAGGAAATAAAATGAAACAACAAACTAAAGGAGACAATAGTTAAGATACATGACTCATTGTTCAACAGCCACACATTAGGAATAAACAGTACTAGATGTTAGAGTCGAAGATCAAGCTGTTAATGTCTAGTGACAGAATTAGAAGCCAGGTGGCAGTTGAAAATACTAGAACCAGATAACAAAGCAACTAGAGATAAAGAACACAAGGCGTTATCAAGAGTACATAGCTACAGAGCAAACTAGCTGTCATTCAGAATACCACTGATGTTATTTATCGCATTTAGAGATGGCAATAAAGACAGTACACTAAAAAGAATAGTTTTTTCAAGACACTTTGTTATACAAGTATCGGAGTGATGTGAGAAGTAAGCAACTAGCAAGACATCATCATCATCACCACAATTAATAATATGAACATCTTTCTCCTTATCTTAATTCTTTCAAGTGACTCCTCTAGCAAATGAAAAGACGATCGTGGGTGTGACGACAACGCATGCAAAGACAGCTGTGCTACATTCAGACTTGATATGAGAACACTAAACAGCATGTTTAAACTTGCTATGAGAACACCAGACAGTGCTTTCTGGATTTGCTATGAGAACACTAGACAGCATGTTTAAACTTGCTATGAGAAGACTAGACAGTGCTGTCTGGATTTGCTATTAGAACACTAGACAGCGTGTTTAGACTTGCTATGAGAACACTAGACAGTGTGTTTAGACTTGCTATGAGAACACTAGACAGTGCAGTTTAGACTTGCTATTAGAACACTAGACAGCGTGTTTAGACTTGCTGTGAGAACACTAGACAGGGTGTTTAGACTTGCTATAAGAACACTAGACAGTGCAGTCTGGGCTTGATATGAGAACACTAGACAGTGCTGTCTGGACTTGCTATGAGAACACTAGACAGCGCTGTTTGGACTTGCTATGAGAACACTAGACAGTGCTGTCTGGACTTGATATGAGAACACTAGACAGTGCTGTCTGGACTTGATATGAGAACACTAGACAGCATTGTTGAGACTTGTTATGAGAACACTAGACGGTGTTGTTTAGACTTGCCATGAGAACACTAGACAGTGCTCTCTGGACTTGATATGAGAAAACTACAGGAGCGATTCTCAACCTGCGACCTTATTTTTTGGGGGTCGAACTACCCTTTCACAGGGTCGCATAAAACAATCAGAAAACACATATTCGATGGAGGAAAATAATTGTTTCGGGTTCGCCACAACATGAGAGAACTGTGTTAAAGGGTTGCCACAACATGAAGGAACTGTGTTAAAGGGTTGCCACAACATGAGGGAACTGTATTAAAGGGTCGCCACAACACGAGGGAACTGTATTAAAGGGTCACCACAACATAGGGAAACTGTGTTAAAGGGTTGAGGCATTAGGAAGGTTGAGAGCCACTCCACTAGACAGTGCTGTTTGAATTTGCTGTCAGAACTCTAGCTGTTTGGAGTTGCCATGAGAAAACTAGACCATGCTGTTTGAGACTAGCTGTGAGACCCTGCCTTCGAGACTTGCTATGAGAACACTAGACCCCGCTGTCAAGACTTGCTATGAGAACACTAGACCCTGCTGTCGAGACTTGCTATGAGAACACTAGACCCCGCTGTCAAGACTTGCTATGAGAACACTAGACCCCGCTGTCGGGACTTGCTATGAGAACACTAGACCCCGCTGTCTGGTCTTGCTATGAGAACACTAGACCCTGCTGTCGAGACTTGCTATGAGAACACTAGACCCTGCTGTCGAGACTTGCTATGAGAACACTAGACCCTGCCTTCGAGACTTGCTATGAGAACACTAGACACCTGCTGTCGAGACTTGCTATGAGAACACTAGACCTTGCTGTCGAGACTTGCTATGAGAACACTAGACACCGCTGTCGAGACTTGCTATGAGAACACTAGACACCGCTGTCGAGACTTGCTATGAGAACACTAGACCCTGCTGTCGAGATTTGGTACGAGAACACTAGACCCCGCTGTCGAGACTTGCTATAAGAACACTAGACCCTACTGTCGAGACTTCCTATGAGAACACTAGACCCTGCTGTCTGGTCTTGCTATGTGAACACTAGACCCCGCTGTCGAGACTTGCTATGAGAACACTAGACCCTGCTGTCGAGACTTGCTATGAGAACACTAGAGCCCGCTGTAGAGACTTGCTATGAGAACACTAGACCCCGCTGTCTGGTCTTGCTATGAGAACACTAGACCCTGCTGTCGAGACTTGCTATGAGAACACTAGACCCCGCTGTCTGGTCTTGCTATGAGAACACTAGACCTCGCTGTCGAGACTTGCTATGAGAACACTAGACCCTGCTGTCAAGACTTGCTATGAGAACACTAGACCCCACAGTCGAGACTTGTTATGAGAACGAACAAACAAACTTTATTTTCAAAAGGTCACAAATTGTGCAAACAGGTTAGTTTTACATTCAGCCCTTCCAAACATCCATCTTTCACACAGCAGTTGTAATTTATCAACTAGACATGTTCTGTCACATAATAATATGCATATTATGAATATCAAGTAAAAATACAAAAGCATGGGTGGTAAAATGCATGCATACACAAACAAACCCACTCACTTCACACACAAATGCACCCACATACCTACATACATTCACACATACATAAACTCACACACTCAAAAACACAATCAGTCACAAATACACACATTCAGCCACAGGCACGCATACAGACACACAGGCAGAGACACACAAGCCCACTGAGATACTTATGCACCCATATCTACATACATAAATATACACACACATAGAACACCAGACCAGACAGTGCTGTTTGGACTTGATAACCAACTGGACTCAACACAGATAGTGGGACAAGATGGACATATGTGAATACACATAACAGATGGTGAGACAACACAGACATGTGTGACTAAACACAATGACAGTGAGACAAAGTGGACATATGCGACAGCACGGACAATTGGTGGGACATGGACATATGTGGCAACAAGAACAAATGTGACTACAGATAAAATAGAGAATAAACTTAGATTAAAAGTAGCTTACTTGTTTATGAAGTGCAGAGATGAAATCTTGAAGATGAGCACTGTTAATAGTGAAATCATCCTTGGCTTTGGACAACAGCTGGGTGATTTCATGGCAGACTCTGGTAAAATATGCCACAGCTGCTTCCTGTAACCAGCAACAGCAAGTGTTCTTCCTCAAAACATTCAGTGTGTGTTAGAGAGAGAGAGAGAGTGATTGAGACAGACACACACAGAGAGATTGAGACACACACACACACAGTGTGTTAGAGAGATTGAGACACACACACACACACACAGTGTGTTAGAGAGATTGAGATTGAGACACACACACACAGTGAGTTAAAAAGATTGAGACACAAACACATAGTGTGTTAGAGAGATTGAGACACACACACAGTGTGTTAGAGAGATTGAGACACACACACAGTGTGTTAGAGAGATTGAGATTGAGACACACACACACACAGTGTGTCAGAGAGATTGAGATTGAAACACACACACACACAGTGTGTTAGAGAGATTGAGATTGAGACACACACACACAGTGAGTCAGAGAGATTGAGATTGAGACACACACACACACAGTGTGTTAGAGAGATTGAGAAACACACACACACAGTGTGTTAGAGAGATTGAGATTGAGACACACACACACACACAGTGTGTCAGAGAGATTGAGACACACACACAGTGTGTTAGAGAGATTAAGACACACACACAGTGTGTTAGAGAGATTGAGACACACACACAGTGTGTTAGAGAGATTGAGACACACACACACAAACAGTGTGTTAGAGATATTGAGACACACACACACACATAGTGTGTTAGAGAGATTGAGATTGACACACACACAGTGAGTTAGAGAGATTGAGACACAAACACATAGTGTGTTAGAGAGATTAAGATTGAGACACACACACAGTGTGTTAGAGAGACTGAGATTGAGACACACACACACACAGTGTTAGAGAGATTGAGATTGAGACACACACACACAGTGTGTTAGAGAGATTGAGATTGAGACACACACACAGCGTGTTAGAGAGATTGAGACACACACACACACACAGTGTGTTAGAGAGATTGAGACACACACACACACAGTGTGTTAGAGAGAGAGAGATTGACACACACACAGTGTGTTAGAGAGATTGACACACACACACAGTGTGTTAGAGAGATTGAGACACACACACAGTGTGTTAGAGAGATTGAGATTGAGACACACACACACAGTGTGTTAGAGATTGAGATTGAGACACACACACACACACAGTGTGTTAGAGAGATTGAGATTGAGACACACACACACACAGTGAGTTAGAGAGATTGAGACACAAACACAGTGTTAGAGAGATTGAGATTGAGACACACACACACACACAGTGTGTTAGAGAGATTGAGATTGAGACACACACACACACACAGTGTGTTAAAGAGATTGAGACACACACACAGTGTGTTAGAGAGATTGAGATTGAGACACACACACAGTGTGTTAGAGAGATTGAGATTGAGACACACACACACACAGTGTGTCAGAGAGATTGAGACACACACACACACAGTGTGTTAGAGAGATTGAGATTGAGACACACACACACAGTGTGTTAGAGAGATTGAGATTGAGACACACACACACAGTGTGTTAGAGAGATTGAGACACACACACACAGTGTGTTAGAGAGATTGAGATTGAGACACACACACACACAGTTTGTCAGAGAGATTGAGATTGAGACACACACACACAGTGTGTTAGAGAGATTGAGATTGAGACACACACACACAGTGTGTTAGAGAGATTGAGACACACACACACAGTGTGTCAGAGAGATTGAGATTGAGACACACACACACACAGTGAGTTAAAAAGATTGAGACACAAACACATAGTGTGTTAGAGAGATTGAGACACACACACAGTGTGTTAGAGAGATTGAGACGAACACACACACACAGTGTGTTAGAGAGATTGAGATTGAGACACACACACAGTGTGTTAGAGAGATTGAGACACACACACAGTGTGTTAGAGAGATTGAGACACACACAGTGTGTTAGAGAGATTGAGACACACACACAGTGTGTTAGAGAGATTGAGACACACACACACACAGTGTGTTAGAGAGATTGAGATTGACACACACACACAGTGTGTTAGAGAGATTGAGACACACACACAGTGTGTTAGAGAGATTGAGGCACACACACACACACAGTGTGTTAGAGAGATTGAGACACACACACACAGTGTGTTAGAGAGATTGAGACACACACACAGTGTGTTAGAGAGATTGAGACACACACACACACAGTGTGTTAGAGAGATTGAGATTGACACACACACAGTGTGTTAGAGAGATTGAGATTGAGACACACACACAGTGTGTTAGAGAGAGAGATTGAGGCACACACACACAGTGTGTTAGAGAGATTGAGACACACACACACAGTGTGTGAGAGATTGTTAGAGAGATTGTTAGAGACACATACACAGTGTGTTAGAGAGAGAGATTGAGACACACACACACAGTGTGTTAGAGAGAGAGAGAGATTGAGACACACACACACAGTGTGTTAGAGAGAGAGATTGAGACACACACACACACAGTGTGTTAGAGAGAGAGATTGAGACACACACAAAGTGTGTTAGAGAGAGAGATTAAGACACACACACACAGTGTGTTAGAGAGAGAGATTGAGACACACACAGTGTGTTAGAGAGAGAGAGAGAGAGAGAGAGAGAGAGAGAGAGAGAGAGAGAGAGAGAGAGAGAGAGAGAGAGAGAGATTGAGACACACACACAGTGTGTTATAGAGATTGAGACACACACACACACAGTGTGTTAGAGAGAGAGATTGAGACACACACACACAGTGTGTTAGAGAGATTGAGACTGAGACACACACACTGTGTGTTAGAGAGAGAGATTGAGACACACACACACAGTGTGTTAGAAAAATTGAGACACAAACACAGTGTGTTAGAGAGAGAGATTGAGACACACACTGTGTGTTAGAGAGAGAGAGAGATTGAGACACACACACACAGTGTCTTAGAAAGATTGAGACACACACACACACAGAGCGGAAGAGAGAGAAAGAGAGAGAGAGAGAGAGAGAGAGAGAGAGACATGTGTATAAAAAAAGAGAGAGACAGAGACACATTGTGTGTGTATGTGAGAGAAAGAAAGAGAGAGAGAGATGGGGGGGGGGGGGGGACATAGGGTGTGTGTGCATGTGTATATCAGAAAGAGATAGGATATGCTACCTCTGTATGTCAATACCCACATATTATGAGAGAGAGATAGGGGAGAGAGAGATATTTTTTCAAAGGGTCAAAAATTGGGCATGCAGGCCCGTCTTACATTCGGCCCTTCCATCTTTTACCAATAAAGCATGTTTTGATCAGATGATATGCATATTATAAATATCAGGAAAAAACATAAAAGCATGGCTTGTAAAATGCATGCAAAAGCTCCCGCGCTCTTACACATACTCACCACATGCATGCATATGTAGAGAGAGAAAGTGTGAGTGGGTGTGTGTGTGTGTCAGAGAAAGATACCATCTGTGTGTGACCTTTGTGACCTTTTGTGTGAGAGAGAGAGAGAGAGAGAGAGAGAGAGAGAGAGAGAGAGAGAGAGAGAGAGAGAGAGAGAGAGAGAGAGAGAGAGAGAGAGAGAGGGAGGGAGAGAGAGAGAGAGAGAGAGAGAGACTGACTGTATTGAGCACAATGCTCTGGGCACTGCTGGTGATTGCCTTCATAGATAGATGTCTAACCTTACACACACAACTGTGGTACACGTGTAACCTTATAAATATGTGGGACGTGTGCAACCTTATAAATATGTGGGACGTGTAACCTTACACACACAACTGTGGGACATGTGTAACCTTATAAATATGTGGGACGTGTAACCTTACACAACTGTGGGACATATGTAACCTTATACACACAACCGTGGGACATGTGTAACCTGACATACACAGCTGTGAGACATTACGCACACACACCACTGTGAGACATTACACACACACAACTGTGGGACATGTCTAACCTTACACATAGAAATGTAGGACATGTCTAGCCTTACACACACAACTGTGGGACATGAGTAACCTTATAAACATGTGGGACATGTGTAATATTACACACAAAACTGTGGGACATGTGTAACCTTACACACACAACTGTGGGAGATGTCTAACCTTACACACAAAACTGTGGGACATGTGTAACTTTACACACATAACTGTGGGAGATGTCTAACCTTACACACACAACTGTGGGACATGTGTAACCTTACACACATAACTGTGGGAGATGTCTAACCTTACACACACAACTGAGGGACATGTGTAACCTTACACACACAACTGAGGGACATGTGTAACCTTACACACACAACTGAGGGACATGTGTAACCTTACACACACAACTGTGGGACATGTGTAACCTTACACACACAACTGTGGGACATGTGTAACCTTACACACACAACTGTGGGAGATGTCTAACCTTACACACATAACTGTGGGAGATGTCTAACCTTACACACAAAACTGTGGGACATGTCTAGCCTTACACAAACAACTGTGGGATATGTCTAACCTTACACTCACAACTGTGAGCCATGTGCAACCTTAAATACACAACTGTGAGACATTACACACACACACACAACTGTGAGACATTACACA
This sequence comes from Candidula unifasciata, assembly GCA_905116865.2. NCBI lineage: Eukaryota > Metazoa > Mollusca > Gastropoda > Stylommatophora > Geomitridae > Candidula > Candidula unifasciata. The sequence continues at coordinate 28,762 of CAJHNH020004504.1, forward strand.
CACACACAACTGTGGGACGTGTAACCTTACACACACAACTGTGGGACATGTCTAACCTTACACATAAAACTATGGGACATGTCTAACCTTACACACACAACTGTGAGACATGTGCAACCTTACACACACAACTGTGAGACATTACACACACACACAACTGTGAGACATTACACACACACAACTGTGAGACATTACACACACACAACTGTAGGACATGTCTAACCTTGATCATAGAAATTTAGGACATGTCTAGCCTTACACACACAACTGTGGGACATGTCTAACCTTACACACACAACTGTGGGACATGAGTAAAATTATAAACATGTGGGACATGTCTAACCTTACACACACAACTGTGGGACATGAGTAAAATTATAAACATGTGGGACATGTCTAACCTTATAAACATGTGGGACATGTCTAACCTTACACACACAACTTGGGACATGTCTAACCTTATAAACATGTGGGACATGTCTAACCTTATAAACATGTGTAACCTTATAAACATGTGGGACATGTGTAACATTATACACACAACTGTGGGACATGTCTAACCTCATAAACATGTGTAACCTTATAAACATGTGTAACCTTATAAACATGTGGGACACGTGTAACCTTATAAACATGTGGGACATGTCTAACCTTACACACACAACTGTGGGACATGTCTAACCTTATAAACATGTGGGACATGTCTAACCTTATAAACATGTGTAACCTTATAAACATGTGGGACATGGCTAACCTTATAAACATGTGGGACATGTGTAACATTATACACACAACTGTGGGACATGTCTAACCTCATAAACATGTGTAACCTTATAAACATGTGTAACCTTATAAACATGTGGGACACGTGTAACCTTATAAACATGTGGGACATATGTAACCTTATAAACATGTGTAACCTTACACACACAACTGTGGGACATGTGTAACCTTATAAACATGTGGGACATGTCTAACCTTATAAACATGTGTAACCTAACACACAACTGTGGGACATGTCTAACCTTACACACACAACGGTGGGACATATCTAACCTTACACAAACAACTGTGGGACATGAGTAACCTTACACACACATCTGTGGGTAATGTCTAGCCTTACACGCACAACTGTGGGACATGTGGAACCTTACACGCACAACTGTGGGACATGTCTAACCTTACACACATAACTGTGGGACATGTGTAACCTTACAAACATAACTGTGGGACATGTCTAGCCTTACATAAAATAATGTGGCACAGTACAGACCTCCGCCAGGAGTATGCTGTCACTAGCTGCTTGATGCCTTTGAGTGCCCTCTTGCAGAAACAACTGTTTGTGTTGAGCCAACTCCAGGGCCTGCCTCTCCTGCATGCTGAGATATTCTGTGAGCACTGCTGCAGCTCTGTCTGCCTGTGTCTTGCTGCATGTCTGGAAGCAATCTACAAGACAACCAAACACAATATCTAGAGAACTGATATATCAATTACGTTAACTACCATATCAACAGTCTATTTTATATATTATGTACTGATACTGCAGTCTATATTAAGAAGTGATTGTTGCATACAAACAAAACTGCCATGGAGAAGGAAATATATGTTAATGAGGAAAGATTGGAAGTGGTGGAAAATTTCGAATATCTTGGGTCACTGGTTACCAACAATGGTGACACAATGAAAGAAATTAAACGGCGACTATCAATTGCTCTTCAAAGACTAAAACAACTGAATAAATTATGGAATTGTACAGATAGAATTACAAAGGTCAGATTTTTAAGAGCATGCATCTTTCCCATTGCAACATACGCCTGTGAGACCTGGACACTTACTAAACAAGCGGAACAGCGCATAAATGCATTTGAATATAAATGTTACAGACAGGTTCTAAGAATATCTTGGGTAAAGAAAAGAACAAATGCATCCATACTTCAAGAGCTGAGTATTGAAGAGGGTTGGCTAGTAAAGACAATAAAACAAACAAAATTGAAATATTTTGGTCACTTGAAACGTCATGGAAGTCTAGAGAGAACAATAATGGAGGGGTATATGCCTGGGAAGAGAGAAAGAGGAAGGCCAAGGAGAAGATGGGTGCAGGATGTGGCAGATGATCTCCAGATGGGTGTATCAGACGCAGGACATCTTGCTCAGGATAGGAAGGTTTTCCGGAGGGTTGTTATGGCAGCGAGGTTCCGCGAGGGACATGCTACTGAATGAATGATTATTTCAAACCCATGCCAATAGCTATATTACAAAAGCATGAACAAATATCCAGGTATAGCTGAAGTAAACAAAGCATTCATTTTGTCAGAATTATGCCCCTGGGTTGGTTAGAAAGTCGCACTTTGCCACTTAGGTAGGCAGCAAATGCTGTCCACACACACAAAGGATTGAGGCTGCTCACTTAAACAAGTCTTATCTTATTGGTTACACCTGCATTTGTGTGAAATTACTGCCACATGACATTCTCTTGTAGAGGTCTGTATTAATAAACATCACAGTTACAAATCAGGACTAGTGGCCAGATGTTCCCATATCTTCCAAGTTGATGCTTCCTGCACAATATTTGCAGCATGCAGACTTGCATATTGCATTTGATAGGTTATTTATAGACATTTCAAGAGATGTTCTAAAATCATCATCTTTTTCCAGTTCTTAGTGAATGTTTTCAATATCAGTGCAATAAATTGTTAGGGACATGGTTGATGATGAATAAAATTAGCTATACGGGAGCTCGAAGATCTGGAACAGTGGCATTTGGCCTAAAGCGTGGAAAAGAACAGTCTATATCCCTCTACCAAAGAAAGGAAATCCAAAACTTTGCTCCAACTATAGCATTATTGCATTAAAAAGTCATGCTAGCAAAATCCTCTTACGAATTATCATGAAAAGGATTGAAAGGAAATTAAAATATGAACTAGATGAAGCACAAGCGGGTTTCAGACAGGGTAGAGGAACTAGGGATCACACATTTAATATGAGAATAATTTTTGAAAAATGCAGAGAATACAATGTAGATCTTCATGCTTGTTTTCTTGATTATAGCAAGGCATTTGATTGTGTCCAGCACCACCAACTGTGGACTATTATGAAAAGTATGGGGTTTCCTGCGCATTTAGTGCAATTAATTGAAAATCTCTATCATAAACAACAAGCAGCCATCAGAGCAGCTGGTGAAACATCTGATTGGTTCGAGGTGCAAAAGGGGGTGAGGCAGGGGTGCATTCTCTCACCATACCTATTCAATATATACTCAGAAAATATAATGAGAAATGTCAAAAATGACCAGACTTGTGACAGTTATGATCCGCTCAAAATTGGTGGCAACCCTATTCCGGAACTCTGCTACTAGAGATAACGATCTCCAATGTAAACAAAGTCAAAACGAAAGTTGCGCAGTTTGGTGCGCAGAGGGATCGGCGGACTCGTGAAAATGTTTTGTTTCATAACGAATTATAAATTAATTTTTTTGATTGCGATTCTAGCAGTTCAGAATTGATGACATGCGCTCTTCGTCATTCAAAAGAGGGTACTCTATCAAACGGCGCCTAAATTGAATAGCGGTCTTTATTGAGCGTAATAAATTTCACTATTTGTCATATGGTAAGTAAATTTCTTTAATATCTCCTTTTTAAAGTGAACTTAAATACTATTAAATGACATTTTTAGATTCTGTGTCCATTTTTACGTAAGGATGGGCAGTTTTGCTGGAATCTGTACTTCATAAGATATACAGTTTCAATTTCTTCCCAGTCACTTCTTAGAGCTAAATCGGAGATTTCTCAAAATGGCTACCGCGTGGCCTAAACGAACTGTTTATCTCAGATTAATTAATCTAGTTATTTATAAAAACAGTTCAAAAATAATGCAAGTTTTATTTGTATTAATAATTTACCTTTCTTTAACTTCAATTTCACATGAGTTTTAATAAATTTAAATACCTGAAAATGATGTTTTAGCACGTTTTTAACATATTTCTATGGTATTTTGGCGTTGAAAATGGACACAGGCAGTGGTTTAAACATTTTATATTAATAGTTTTAAATCAAATTAAAGTAGTTATTAAATCATTTTTTGAATCTTTAGCCATTATAGCATTTTTTAAGCCATAACCTATCATTTGGCATGAATCATAGTTCCTGTTTGAAGCCTTTTTGCCTGTTGACCCCCACTCCCCGCACCCAGACTGACATTTTGGACGCAGACAGTGGTTTCAATATTTTTTATTATACTTTTAAATGAACATAAAGTAGTTATTTAATCATTTTTTGAATCTTTAGCCATTATAGCATTTTTTAAGCCATAACCTATCATTTGGCATGAATCATAGTTCCTGTTTGAAGCCTTTTTACCTGTTGACCCCCACTCCCCGCACCCAGACTGACATTTTGGACGCAGACAGTGGTTTCAATATTTTTTATTATACTTTTAAATGAACATAAAGTAGTTATTTAATCATTTTTTGAATCTTTAGCCATTATAGCATTTTTTAAGCCATAACCTATCATTTGGCATGAATCATAGTTCCTGTTTGAAGCCTTTTTACCTGTTGACCCCACTCCCCGCACCCAGACTGACATTTTGGACGCAGACAGTGGTTTCAATATTTTTTATTATACTTTTAAATGAACATAAAGTAGTTATTTAATCATTTTTTGAATCTTTAGCCATTATAGCATTTTTTAAGCCATAACCTATCATTTGGCATGAATCATAGTTCCTGTTTGAAGCCTTTTTACCTGTTGACCCCCACTCCCCGCACCCAGACTGACATTTTGGACGCAGACAGTGGTTTCAATATTTTTTATTATACTTTTTAAATGAACATAAAGTAGTTATTTAATCATTTTTTGAATCTTTAGCCATTATAGCATTTTTTAAGCCATAACCTATCATTTGGCATGAATCATAGTTCCTGTTTGAAGCCTTTTTACCTGTTGACCCCCACTCCCCGCACACAGACTGACATTTTAAAAAAATGTCTGCCACACATTTCTGCACTATGATTTTGTGGTGCATATTTATTGTCTTAAATAGTATAAATAACAGTTATTATTTATGATTGATACTGTTTTAAAATTGAAGTATTGACTTATAGATGATGATTTAGAAAGTTGATTAATAAAATTAATAATAATATATTATTTTCAACTGAATAAATTCACTTACTTACAACTTATGATTAATAATATTTAATCACATATCACGTAGGACATAGATAAGTTAATAAAATATAATGTAATTTTTCCTCTTACCTTATGAAATGCTGCTCCATGAAAACACAACATAAATCCGAAGCGAATTACATCTCCATGACAACACAACATAAATCCAAAGCGAATTACAAAGGAGCTTATTTAATAATTTTACTCCATGAAAAACATAGCACTGAGTCACAAATCGGGCATGAGCGGTTACCTTCGATTATTTTGAACAAGTAAATAAAATATCAAGCAGTGACTAGTTAAGAATAAGAGGGGAACAATGTGGTGAAATGTCTCATCATCAATAAAATGAAAGAATAACTCGCAAAGATTGAAAAAGGGATTATGTTAAATCAGTAAGAGGGGCGCTCATTTTCACTTGGTTATAAAACAATATAGGAATATAGGGGTCTCCGTATCAAAGTGGTCAAGCCGTTAACCTCGCGCTCGGAAGATTGTTGTACGTTCATTTACAACTGCATTGTTCGACTCGAAAATGCATTTTTTTGGTTAGCGGAGACCTCTGAGGGCTGTTGCTGGAGCTACGGTATCCAGGCTTTGTGCTAAGCTCTCGGCATGCGTTATTTGTTCAGTATTGTGGAGAAAGACAAAGCCATATAAAATCAGTAACGATGCAATGAAGTCAATCCACTCGCTATTAAATATTTTTTAAACAGTGGAATAAAGCAAATTTCGGTCAGATGTATGCACACACACAAACATACACACACACACAAATGAGAGTGCGAGAAAAAGCATTTTTCAACAAATAGAAAAAGATGCATCATAACAGGAAGAATAGATATAAAAGTATATATATATATATATTACAGTATAAGTCTTGCAAGACTCACTGGATAATTAATAATAATTAATTCATAAGGTATTTAATGAATACTGATAAATTTACTCATTTTTATGTTATTTAGGTTTGCATCACATCATATTTTTAAAAAGGCAACAACTTTAGTTAGAGCTTGCTGTCCTGAAAGCAATGACATATGGTTGCTAAGGGGTTCAGCAAAAAACTTCAGAGTTATGGACATTAAACATGATAAATTTAGGTCCAGTTTTCACTTGGGAACACGCCGCCATCTTGTTTCTGTGTTTTCCATTATAATTTTTTGAGGGCACTTTCCGTCACTGAAATGGGAATATCTCCGCTTAGAATTGACATACAGACTCCATTGAGGTACCGTTGGACTCAGTTTTTCAACCTCTATTCAGCTGTCTTGGTTTAAAAGTAAAAAACCTAAAATAAAAATTTTGACTAAAATCCCTACTGCTACGCAGATGACACAGTCCTCCCTTCGAACAGCGTAAAGGGAATAGAAAATTTAATATTGTCCGTTCAAAAGCACAGTGAAGATCAAAATCTGTTCTTGAATTTAAAGAAAACGAAAATAATGTCCACAGATAAAACTGGCTGTCACACAAAAAAAAAAAAAAAAAAAAAAAAAAAACGATGATGAAGAAATTGAAAATGTCACAAACTTAAAAGGAGGATGGCCTTAGCAATGCAAAGATTGAACAGCCTTAAAAGTCTATGCACCAGCAAGGAAATAAAAATTAGGAGTTTTGAGAGCATGCATCTTCCCTGTGGCTACATACAGATGTGAGTCGTGGACTATCTCTCAGTCCTTAAGAAAGAGAATAGGGGCTTTTGAACTGAAATGCTATAGAAAGATTCTCAGAATATCGTGGACAAAGAAGATGAGAAATATTGACATCTTAAAAGATCTGAACATCAAGGAAGATTGGCTAATAAACAGCATCCTTTCTCGAAAGCTGAAATATTTTGGTCATATGAAGCGCCACGACGGATTGGAAAAAATTATAGCAGAAGGCATGGTACCAGGAAGGAGGGGCAGGGGCCAACCGACACGAAGATGGGCACAGGATAAAAGTGACTCCTTGGTGTGAAAGTTCATGAGGCGGGAGAACTGGCGAGAGACCGAGTTTCTTATAGGCAGACCGTGATGAGAGTGACGTTCTGCAAAGGACCTGCTACATGATGAGCACATTTTTTACAACTAATCAAATATTTCAACATGAAAAGCACACAAAATTGTGAATAAGTGATCCACCCCCCCCCCCCCCTCCCCCCATTGTGTTAACTTGCCATGTTACAATAAGTGTCTGTGAATGCTTGATTATGAAAGCTCCTCTTGTTGAAGTCTGAGCTACTTCCTTCATTAACTGGAGTTGAAGCTGTAGCAGTAGCCCTGTCTTTATCAGGAATGTTGATAATCCTCAACTGTATGGTATAGCTTGAGCATGGTATCACGCATAGAGGTGTCTGGCTTCTTTTACCTGCAACCTTACAGTCTGGTCTGGACCTTGGCTTTCATATCTAAAGTAAAAATGGCGCTCAGGTGTTTGCTGTGACCTTATACACAGAGTTGACAGTGTTGTAGCTTATATGCTCATTGATCAGAGCAGTGTCAACTAAAAATAAATAAATAATATGATAGCAGGCATCAATTATAGGATCTTGGTGGGCAGGGTTAGTTTGTATCCAGCTGGCTGAAGTGATCGACATGCACCATACTGTTGTATTTTTCTGCAAGACTTGGCTTATATATTATTCTGCTCTCAAGAATTCCATTTTTCCTAACTATCTATAACACCACCAAAGTAACAACAGATATCCAGTCAACTCCCTTAGTGTCATGACAGGTAACGGTCAACTTGCCTCTATATTCTGGCGCACAAAACAGGACGTTATTACTTTTTCAGTTTAAACAAAATTTTTTTTTTAAAATCAATCGGCTCACATCCAACTGTGCCTGACATGGCACCTTGTTGTTCTTTGTGTGGAGGAAGATTGTCAAGCTTAACTAACAAGTTCATTTTGAGCAGCCTTTCTGCCTTTACAAGCAGCATTTTCAGCTGTAGAAATGTTGTGGTCTCTTGTGCCACGCCAACATCTTTCTTCAGATGTACCTACATCACCTCCATCATCAAGACTGTCATCATTGTTGCTACTTTCAGTTGCAATACATTTACAGGTGAATCAGGCATGATTAAAAAAAAAGGCTAAATATCCGCTGGTAACAAAAAAATGATTAAAATTTCCCTGAAAACAGTGCTTTTATCGGTATCGACCATGGGCACAGTCATCCTGAAATAATCAAAACACCCGGATGCAATTAAATTGAAAAACTATCGGTAGGGGCATCGGTCGTCAGACTACATGTCACAAATTCGACGATGTGGTCAGTAAAGTGTTAACCATTTGCGACCTACTGACTGACTTTCTCTTGTATCTTGACTGTTACAACTACTGGTTAGCATTTGTCTAGTTGTGTTATATCTTGACTGTTACATCTACTGGTTAGCATTTGTCTAGTTGTGTTATATCTTGACTGTCACTTGTACGGGTTAGTGTCTGTTTTCTGCTGTCATTAATTCAGCAAATATAAAAACGGAGAATGGGGGCAACAACCAACACATAAAGATACTCACCAATGTGAACAGAAACTGTCTGCTTCATGTCAGCCATCTTGGTGCTCAAGTCCTGCAGCAGGTCACATGAACTGTTGATGTGTGTGTCCATTTTATTCTGGAAATTTGCTGCCACATTTGTATTGTGTTGCTCAACATTGCACTTGCGG
>CAJHNH020004504.1:37602-109230 GCA_905116865.2 Candidula unifasciata
TTTTACCCAACAAATGGGGGACATGTGAAACTTACATACACAACTTGGGCAGTCAAACCCTTACCAAACTGGGGGGACTTGTCCCTTTACACAACAATTTGGGGGGACATTGTAACCTTAAAAAAAAATGTGGGACATTTTAAACCCTTTAACGAAAAAGGGGGGACATGTGAAACCCTTACACACTAATGGGGAAGTCTGCCTCAACAAAACTGGGGGGCATGGTAACCTTTACCACATAATGTGGGACTGTGTAACCTTTCCTACACAACTGGGGGCATGGGGAACCCACACACAAACTGGGGGAAATGTCTAGCCTTACAAAAAAAAGGTGGCACGTACAGCTCCGCCAATTTGCTGTCACGCTGCTTGATCCCTTTTGAGTCCCTCCTGCGAAAAACGTTTGTGTTGAGCAACTCCAGGCCGCCCCCCTAAATGTGGAATTCGTGGACTGCTGCGCTGTTTCCCGGTGTTTGCTCATTGGAGCAATCTAAAAGACAACAAAGCATTCATTTTGTCAGAATTATGCTCCTGGGTTGGTTAGAAAGTCGCACTGCGCCACTTAGGTAGGCAGCAAATGCTGTCCACACACACAAAGGATTGAGGCTGCTCACTTAAACAAGTCTTATCTTATTGGTTACACCTGCATTTGTGTGAAATTACTGCCACATGACATTCTCATGTAGAGGTCTGTATTAATAAACATCACAGTTACAAATCAGGACTAGTGGCCAGATGTTCCCATATCTTCCAAGTTGATGCTTCCTGCACAATATTTGCAGCATGCAGACTTGCATATTGCATTTGATAGGTTATTTATAGAAATTTCAGATGTTCTAAAATCATCATCTTTTTCCAGTTCTTAGTGAATGTTTTCAATATCAGTGCAATAAATTGTTAGGGACATGGTTGATGATGAATAAAATTAGCTATAGGGGAGCTCGAAGATCTGGAACAGTGGCATTTGGTATATGGCGTGGAAAAGAACAGTCTATATCCCTCTCCCAAAGAAAGGAAATCCAAAACTTTGCTCCAACTATAGCACCATTGCATTAAAAAGTCATGCTAGCAAAATCCTCTTACGAATTATCATGAAAAGGATTGAAAGGAAATTACAATATGAACTAGATGAAGCACAAGCGGGTTTCAGACAAGGTAGAGGAACTAGGGATCACATATTTAAAATGAAAATAATTTTTGGAAAATGCAGAGAATACAATGTAGATCTTCATGCTTGTTTTATTGATTATAGCAAGGCATTTGATTGTGTCCAGCACCACCAACTGTGGACTATTATGAAAAGTATGGGGTTTCCAGCGCATTTAGTGCAATTAGTTGAAAATCTCTATCATGAACAACAAGCAGCCATCAGAGCAGCTGGTGAAACATCTGATTGGTTCGAGGTGCAAAAGGGGGTGAGGCAGGGGTGCATTCTCTCACCATACCTATTCAATATATACACAGAAAATATAATGAGAAATGTCAAAAATGACCAGACTTGTGACAGTTATGATCCGCTCAAAATTGGTGGCAACTCTATTCCGGAACTCTGCTACGCAGATGACACAGTCCTCCCTTCGAACAGCGTAAAGGGAATAGAAAATTTAATATTGTCCGTTCAAAAGCACAGTGAAGATCAAAATCTGTTCTTGAATTTAAAGAAAACGAAAATAATGTCCACAGATAAAACTGGCTGTCACCAAAAAAAAAAAAAAAAAAAATAAATGATGAAGAAATTGAAAATGTCACAAACTTAAAAGGAGGATGGCCATAGCAATGCAAAGATTGAACAGCCTTAAAAGTCTGTGGTTAAGCACCAGCAAGGAAATAAAAATTAAGAGTTTTGAGAGCATGCATCTTCCCTGTGGCTACATACGGATGTGAGTCGTGGACTATCTCTCAGTCCTTAAGAAAGAGAATAGGGGCTTTTGAGCTGAAAGGCTATAGAAAGATTCTCAGAATATTGTGGACAAAGAAGATGAGAAATATTGACATCTTAAAAGATCTGAACATCAAGGAAGATTGGCTAATAAACAGCATCCTTTCTCGAAAGCTGAAATATTTTGGTCATATGAAGCGCCACGACGGATTGATAAAAAATTATAGCAGAAGGCATGGTACCAGGAAGGAGAGGCAGAGGCCGACCGACACGAAGATGGGCACAGGATATAAGTGACTCCTTGGTGTGAAAGTTCATGAGGCGGGAGAACTGGCGAGAGACCGAGTTTCTTACAGGCAGACCGTGATGAGAGCGACGTTCTGCAAAGGACCTGCTACATGATGATACGGGAGCACATTTTTTACGACTAATCAAATATTTCAACATGAAAAGCACACACAAAAATTGTGAATAAAGTGATCCCCCCCCCCCCAATTGTGTTAACTTGCCATGTTACAATAAGCGTCTGTGAATGCTTGATTATGAAAGCTCCTCTTGTTGAAGTCTGAGCTACTTCCTTCATTAACTGGAGTTGAAGCTGTAGCAGAAGCCCTGTCTTTATCAGGAATGTTGATAATCCTCAACTGTATGGTATAGCTTGAGCATGGTATCACGCATAGAGGTGTCTGGCTTCTTTTACCTGCAACCTTACAGTCTGGTCTGTACCTTGGCTTTCATATCTAGAGTAAAAATGGCGCTCAGGTGTTTGCTGTGACCTTATACACAGAGTTGACAGTGTTGTAGCTTATATGCTCATTGATCAGAGCAGTGTCAACTAAAAATAAATAAATAATATGATAGCAGGCATCAATTATAGGATCGTGGTGGGCAGGGGTAGTTTGTATCCAGCTGGCTGAAGTGATCGACATGCACCATACTGTTGTATTTTTCTGCAAGACTTGGCTTATATATTATTCTGCTCTCAAGAATTCCATTTTTCCTAACTATCTATAACACCACCAAAGTAAAAACAGATATCCAGTCAACTCCCTTAGTGTCATGACAGGTAACGGTCAACTTGCCTCTATATTCTGGCGCACAAAACAGGACGATCTTACTTTTTCAGTTTAAAAAATTTTTTTTTTTTTAAATCAATCGGCTCACATCCAACTGTGCCTGACATGGCACCTTGTTGTTCTTTGTGTGGAGGAAGATTGTCAAGCTTAACTAACAAGTTCATTTTGAGCAGCCTTTCTGCCTTTACAAGCAGCATTTTCAGCTGTAGAAATGTTGTGGTCTCTTGTGCCACGCCAACATCTTTCTTCAGATGTACCTACATCACCTCCGTCATCAAGACTGTCATCATTGTTGCTACTTTCAGTTGCAATATGACGATTACATTTACAGGTGAATCAGGCATGATTAAAAAAAAAGGCTAAATATCCGCTGGTAAAAAAATGATTAAAATTTCCCTGAAAACAGTGCTTTTATCGGTATCGACCATGGGCACAGTCATCCTGAAATAATCAAAACACCCGGATGCAATTAAATTGAAAAACTATCAGTAGGGGCATTGGTCGGCAGACTACATGTCACAAATTTGACGATCGTCGAAGCTAGTCACCAGAGGATGTGGTCAGTAAAGTGTTAACCATTTGCGACCTACTGACTGACTTTCTCTTGTATCTTGACCGTTACAACTACTGGTTAGCATTTGTCTAGTTGTGTTATATCTTGACCGTTACAACTACTGGTTAGCATTTGTCTAGTTGTGTTATATCTTGACTGTTCTACTGGTTAGCATTTGTCTAGTTGTGTTATATCTTGACTGTCACTTGTACGGGTTAGCGTCTGTTTTCTGCTGTCATTAATTCAGCAAATATAAAAACGGAGAATGGGGGCAACAACCAACACATAAAGATACTCACCAATGTGAATAGAAACTGTCTGCTTCATGTCAGCCATCTTGGTGCTCAAGTCCTGCAGCAAGTCACATGAACTGTTGATGTGTGTGTCCATTTTATTCTGGAAATTTGCTGCCACATTTGTATTGTGTTGCTCAACATTGCACTTGCGGTCAATTTTGGCATGCAAGCCTCCCACATGAGCAACGCTTGTCTCGGCTGTAGTCAGTAACTGAAAAGAGGGAGTGTCAGGTGGGAATTACTGCACTCTAGCTTGTTCACAGATATAGTCACAGCAGAAACATCAACAGATGTGAGTGATTGCACTATCGCTTGTTTACATATAGTCACTATAAAAACATCAACGAATGTCACATTTAAAATAATAGTAACAATAATTGTGTGACAACTCCTGTATCTGTGACAATTAAAAAAAAAGGTACTACGTGTGACAACTTCCATGGTCCTGTTAAAAAAATATTACAGCACTCCTGTGTCTGCGACAAAAAAAAAAAAGCACTACGAGTCAACTTCCATGGTCCTGTGAAAAAAAAAGCACTTAGTGACAACTGCCACGTTTCTGTGACAATAAAGAAAGCACCATGTGTGACAACTGCCATGTGTCTGTGACAATAAAGAAAGCACCATGTGTGACAACTCCTGTGTCTGTGACAGTAAAAAAAAAAAAAAGCACTACGTGTGACAACTTCCGTGGTCCTGTGAAAACAAACAAAAGCACTTAGTGACAACTGCCATGTTTCTGTGACAATAAAGAAAGCACCATGTGTGACAACTGCCATGTGTCTGTGACAAATAACACTACGTGACAACTTTAATGTATGACTCCCAGTAGAAAAAGCTTGAATCAACTGTACAGACAAGAAACTAGTTGCGATGCCTAAAGCTGTGAAAATGTCAACAGTCAGAGAACACCAGTATATGTGAGTTTAAAAGAAATGACAATCTATATTATTGAAAAAGTCAATTGTTGTTGGTTGTAATAGCTAATTTTCAAATGTTCAAACAACGCTGTACTCGATTGCGCTTGTGTTTTTATGTAAGAGTTTCGCACAAACCATGAACTAAATAGCTACATCAATGACCGCATGGATTTTTGTTTCATTGCCAGCTCAGAGTTGTTTTTAGTTCCACTGGCGACTTTTGACTGCTGACCTCAGACCTCTGCATGAAGCTACACCCAAAGGTCTTTACTGATTACTATCGAAAATTTCACACAAGGTTGCATATTAATACACACATGTTTGTTTATTTAAGAGTGTTGCACAAGGCATGCAATACCTAGCTCCAGTGATAACCACATCAGCATTTTGGTTTTGTTTTCCAACGATCTGATTCATTTTTCTCTTTGCCGCGTTCACAGTGCAAGTTGTTATTTGCGCTGATATCTGACCTTTGACTGTTGACGTCAGAAATCTGCATGAAGCTGGTCGTTACGGTATCGAAGAATTATTGACACAGTGTATGAAAATGTTGAGATGTGGGCATTTCTTTGGTGGGGGAGAGAGTAGTTGGTGAATTTGGAAAAGGGGTGGGGTTATGACAGAAACTGTTAACTGAGAGTGGTTAATGTTCATTTTATTTTGGCATACACTGATACCTAGGCCAATTAAAAATTGCCAGGTGATGATTTTCAAATCCCACTGAGAGAAAAAAAAGAGTGGTAGGTCGATTATGGGAGGGGGAGGGGGGATGGCAGTCACTGTTAACTGAGAGAGCTTAAAACATGATTTTAACTGAGCTTAAAACATGATTTTAAAGTTGCTAAGGTTTTTTGAAACATTATTTTTATTTTAAAAACTTTCCTTGGCTTTTCTCATGTTATTATAATTTTTTTTTTTGGGCCAGTTTGTTTGGAAATTCAGTAGCAAGCTTCACTTTCAGCTGTTAAAAAGAAAAATAGCATATACACACAAAACTATCTTTTAGGTTCTAATACAATGTAAACCACCACTACGAAGACACATATGCTGCATGTTCTAGAGTTGACATTTCAGACTACCTGTATTTCTGCGCAGACAACAATTGTGATATTAACCATATTAAACATGTGATGTTCCATATTTGTTTCTTTAACATTTCGCAAGACTGAGCCACAGCAGAGCGTAGCGGGTTCTACCAGTAAAAAAAAAATTTTCTTTTAAAGAACTTATTTTTCTCTACAGCAAATCTCTAGATTCGAAGTGCACCCTTCTAATCGCTAATTGTGTGTCCAGTCTCTGCACCTTTCAGTAGGGTTGAGTATATTAACATGCGACAATTCTTATTGTTGATGTGTTCTAGAGGCCAGAATTGACAAAAATGAAGAGAAAAGGGTGCACACATCAGACAAACATACTGACAGCTGCACTCACCAAAACTATAGGGAAACACAAATGTCATTATAAAAATCTCAAACAGGTGAGCAAAATGAGCTTTATCAAAATATCAGGTAATGTTTAGTCAGATAAGAGAGTCATAACAGCCCTATTTGATCTAGACCTGACACCTGGAAATTACACACACACACTCACTGCTGGTGGGAAACACAACTGTATTCTATTTTAAGTGTTTATGCAGAAGTAAATCCTACATGACCATACTCCAATTGTTTTACAGATCCCGTACCTCTTGTGCCTGTGAGAAGAGAACATTTTTTAACCCGTAACTAGTGACCTCTTGTGCCTGTGAGAAGAGAACATTTTTAAACTAGTTTTTAACTACAGTCAATCACAGATACTGACCTTTTGTGCCTGTACACTGACCTCTTTGCCTGTAACTAGTTTTTAACTACAATCAATCACAGATACTGACCTCTTGTGCCTGTGAGAAGAGAACATTTTTTAACTAGTTTTTAACTACAATCAATCACAGATACTGACCTCTTGTGCCTGTGAGAAGAGAACATTTTTAAACTAGTTTTTAACTACAGTCAATCACAGATACTGACCTCTTGTGCCTGTGAGAAGAGAACATTTTTTAACTAGTTTTTAACTACAATCAATCACAGATACTGACCTCTTGTGCCTGAGAAAAGAGAATGGTTTCATTCTTCAGATGCTGGTTAACCAAAAACTGCTGCTCATTGCATTCTTGCTGAGTCAGCTTGAGCTCCTGGTTGATGTGGCCAAGATGTTCACTGGTCACTTTCAGGGTCTGCACAGTAGAGGTCAGTTTCTCACTGGTCTCTGTCAACTGCTGGTTGGTGGTGGTGAACAGTTCAGTCACCTGCAAACATGACAACCCAACACATGGATGTTAGAAGCTGCTCATCTTCATCAAAGGTTTAGCCATCATTAGAGAGTTCAAGGAAGACGACCCATGTCAGACAGCAGCAACCAACATCTCCAAGCACAAGGTTTTCAAGGTATTTTTGTCATTTTCAAGGTTGTTGTGCCGTGCATAAACTGTTTAATTTATGCACATATGCACGCACAATATTCTAGGATAGGAGCAAGTTTAACTCTTTCGCGGCTATGGACGTGTGTGTGTGTGTGTGTGTGTGTGTGTGTGTGTGTGTGTGTGTGTGTATATATACATACACATACACACACGTCCTCCCCGTAGACTGCTAAAGTCGTATTAATACAAGATCAAGTTTTTGTGTGTGCCCTCACCGCTAGGGACGTATCAATATGTCTTCGACTTTCTTCTTGCAGGTTGCTAAGAAAAGGCAATGCACATTACCTAAATCTGATCAAATTGACCCATTTACATACAATTAAAACCCTTATCACGTGAGTTTTAGTGTATTTAGATGCGTTCCACGTTATTCTGTTGCTTCGTTACCATAGAAAGGTAAAAGGTGTATTTTTTGCCCCTAAATATTATGTGTCTGGTTTAGACGAAGAGTTTTTTTTCAAGTGAGTTGGGTTATCTTCATGGCACACCAGCGGACATGTGTACTTCTGGCCATGCATAAAATTGACCATCTGACCCAGCCATCTACATCGACTGGATTGAAATGGATCCCAATGATCAAGAAGAAGATAGTCACGTACTAACAAGATGATTAAAATTAATGTTTCTTGTATGCTATACAACAAATATGAATGTGTTTATTAAAGTGTACAATACTGGTCTTATTTTCAGTTTCCATTTTTATATGAATTTCTAGTCTAGTTGGTATCACGCTTGCCTTACATTCGAAAAGTCCTGGGTTCAACCCCTACAAAACTGTAAATTTTAGCTCTTAGTAGTTTAGGCAACGCATCACCAAAATATATAATTATTTTTTTTTTTTAAATCCTGTCAGTGGTGGATTATGGCCTGGGACTGCTTATCGTCTCAAAGAGTCAAATGGACAAACTAGAGCGCATACAGAACGCGGCTATGCAGGTCATTCTGGGTTGCACCAGAGACACCCCAGTGGTGTGTATGCGATACATCCTTGGTTTGCCGACAGTTGCAAGTGGGCACAAGGTGATGCAGGCGAAGTCATATCTCAGGGTAGCTGCAGACACAGACCACCCTCTGCATGAAGCTCTGGGTGCAGTTAAGGGTCAGCGGCTGATAAGAGGGAGGTCATGGATGGCTCAGGCAGAAGACACAATCAGACAGGTTTGCATCCTTGAGAACATTAGGCGAGAAGAGGAGTGGGGCAAAGTGCCATCTGAGCAGCCAGACTTGTGTAGAGTCCTAATCACGCTGAGCCGGGAATGCAGAGACTGGCCAGCAGGTGCCACAGGGGTGGAAATTTAGCAATTAATTCAAGATAATGCTCACTCAGAGGATTTGATCATTCACACAGACGGTTCAGTGTCAAGAGGAAAAAGAAGTGCTTGGGGCTTTTTAGCAAAAGTTAATGGTCGACATTTGGTGCAGGAGAGCCTAGCATATGATACCACAACATCCAGCTTAAGAATGGAGGTGGAGGCGGTCACTGCAGCTTTCCGCTGGCTAGAGAACTCGACACACACACACATTGTAATTGTAACTGATTCAGAAAGCATGCTGAGGAAGATCGAACAGGTATACTTCGTGCAGAGTGGCATGCTTCGCTGCAGAGGACACGAGTGAGGAGTATTGTCGTGATTTATTCACCGGGCTACGCCGGTGTGTTGGGAAATGAACAGACGGACAGACTGGCTGGCTCTGCACAACTTGGTGGAATACTGCTACATGATAAGGCAGATGTGGTTAGTGCTTTGTGGGAGAGCGTGTACAATGCGGAGGAGCAGATGGATCACCAGTCTGGTGAGATTGATGCAGTTGGGAGTAACGAGAGTTTCTGGCAGAAGCTCAAGGCTCAGAGGAAAGGGAAGACGGACGTTTAATCAGAAAGCTACTGGCACCATTAGTATCGGAACTCTTCGCTGGCTGCTGAAGATGGCGACGGAGCGCTTATGGAAATGCCCCGAGTGCTGTAATGTCGGTTCTTGAATCAAATCAAATCAATCAAAAAATAAAATAACAAAAACAATAACACTAAAAAGGAAAATAATTATGACTAAAGTGGTAGATTTCTGATTTAAATCGTGGGGGGGGGGGGTGTTGTTGTAATAAGTGCAATTGTCAGTCGTGAGTCATGGCCTGGAGTGAAATGCTAGGATTCTCCCAGACCAGTTCTTTTGTACACCCCCCTTCCCCTCTCCCAGTGTGAGGGACTGTAGATTTGTTGGTCCAACTTAAAAAGTCTCAGGTGCCCTCAGGGCAATGACTAAACATATGGCAATGCTTGAGCAGACGACAAAGTAGAAGCAGGAAGAATAACAATTGTCTTGCAATATCCACCTGCAAGGAATGTAAAGATTGTTCCTGGTGACAACCAGAAGGCTACTGTTGTGTTCCTTCCGCTGTGAAGTTTCTATTACATATATGATAGCGGTAGAAACAAAGATAGACTTAGCCAAGGATACATTTTCTTTCCCTACAGTAATGTGGTAAAGCCAGGCAGGTTAAGTCTCATTTCTAGTGTTTCCTTTCTGTGAATGTGTTTCTTGGTGTCGCCATAGTGCCTCTGATTTGTGTGGCCATAGTGCGTCTGATTTGTGTGGCCATAGTGCCACTGATTTGTGTGGCCATAGTGCCTCTGATTTGTGTGGCCATAGTGCCTCTGATTTGTGTGGCCATAGTGCCTCTGATTTGTGTGGCCATAGTGCCTCTGATTTGTGTGGCCATAGTGCCTCTGATTTGTGTGGCCATAGTGCCTCTGATTTGTGTGGCCATAGTGCCTCTGATTTGTGTGGCCATAGTGCGTCTGATTTGTGTGGCCATAGTGCGTCTGATTTGTGTGGCCATAGTGCGTCTGATTTGTGTGGCCATAGTGCCTCTGATTTGTGTGGCCATAGTGCCTCTGATTTGTGTGGCCATAGTGCGTCTGATTTGTGTGGCCATAGTGCGTCTGATTTGTGTGGCCATAGTGCGTCTGATTTGTGTGGCCATAGTGCGTCTGATTTGTGTGGCCATAGTGCGTCTGATTTGTGTGGCCATAGTGCGTCTAATTTGTGTGGCCATAGTGCCTCTATACTCAAACACATACTGCAAACAATGAAAGCTCTATACTCAAACACATACTGCAAACAATGAAAGCTCTATACTCAAACACATACTGCAAACAATGAAAGCTCTATACTCAAACACATACTGCAAACAATGAAAGCTCTATACTCAAACTCATAATGCAAACAATGAAAGCTCTATACTCAAACACATACTGCAAACAATGAAAGCTCTATACTCAAACTCATAATGCAAACAATGAAAGCTCTATACTCAAACACATACTGCAAACAATGAAAGCTCTATACTCAAACTCATAATGCAAACAATGAAAGCTCTACAGATGCAAGTTCTATTAAAACAAACAAACAAATTTGAGCTCTATCCAGTTCTCATAAAAATGTCAAATGCAATCTCACATGTTTAATCTCTTCAGTCAAGAGAACAATTCTGTCTTCCATCTCCTGAATATTGTCATCCTGCTGGCTCAGCTTGTTCTGCATGGCACTGTCAGATAAACACAATCATTTCAAGCTGTTGTCCCCTTATTGGTCAGCCGATCGCTAACAAAGAATCGATCAAGGCAACATCAACAATCATTCAGTCTCTTATCGGCAAGCAAACACAGCAGAAGTTTCAGCTCTTGCAGCGCAAAGGCTACCCATTATCATTACGCAATATTTTAATTGTCTTCTCAAGGATTTCGCTGTTAAATTAACTACATTATTTATTGTTCTTCGGACACTCCGCAGAGCTTGGTCATATGTTATCTTCTCTATCCTGATGAACCAACTGGCAGAGACAATAGGGGACAGCCTATACCAGTACACCAATGACTGCAATCTGGTGCAGTGACCACATTCTAAAACGAGCCCAAAACAAGCTTCAAGGGTAGTCAACAATGTAGCAGGCTGGGTGGAAAATGGTGTTTCCATTCATATAAACCTCTCCAAATCCAGACGGATGATCTTCAAATGGAAAAGGGTAAGAATATGGCAGGCACTGAGACAGATGGTCAAAGAATTCAGAGTAAAACCCAAACCAAATTCCCGGGGATGTTGCACGAGCTGGAGTCAACACACTGACCAAACAGTAGAGAGGTGTAGAAGCTTCAATAAAACTAACAATTGTTAAATGAACTGGTTGGGGTGCAAACACAAAAACTATTGAGCTTTTATAAGGCATTCATCTGAAACAAGATCCAGTAAGAGTGCATTATATACAAAGCTGTTCCAGATGACCTCCCCCCCCCCCCCTCCCCCCAAGAAACAATCCAAACCCAAGCCATGTCAGGCATCTGGAGGGCAAGGAAAGGAACCGTCCCACTAAGCCTATGTCAGAAAACAGTTTCAACTAATGAACCCAAACGTCACTAGATCCACTCCACTCAGGCACTGGACGACAACAAAACCCACAGAGAGGCATCCCCATTTAAACATCACAGAGACCAACCCCCTAGAAAACAGCAGAAGAAACACACACGAAGAAAATGTGTATAACCACCTCCAGCGCCAACAAATACTAAATAACTATACCACCTTTGGAACTTGGAACCCCTAAAGACAGATCAAAGCCTAGAAATGAAAAAAAAAAAAAAACAGGACATCCTACGAAAAATAGATTAAAAGTTGAAAAATATTTTAAAAAAAATAAAAAATGCTGAGGTTAACAATATGATCATCTACACAGATAGGTCTAAAATGAATGAGGGAGCAGTCTGGGCAGGAGGTTACATTCTGACCTGGAAATTTCTCATCCTTATTATTATTAATTCACTAGCTGCTGTCCAGTCATTAAAAGACTATTCCAAAGTGAGCAGACGAGACCCAAAAGAAGAAATCTTAACTCTCTAAACCAGACTGAGGAACCTGTGATGTTAGATCACCATTGGCTGGATCCCAGCCCACACAGGTATAGAAGGCAACGCAGAAATAGACAGAGCAGCAAAAATAGGAAGCAAAAGCTCCAACACTATATTCCCAGGACCGGGGGAAACAGAAAACCAAGCAGCAAAAAGGGCACGGCCGTCTTCACACTGCTCAAAGACCTCAGTTTCAGAAATTAATATGTGTGTGTGTGTGTGTGCTGCGTTAGCGCAGTCGATAGGAGGTTCGCTTGCGATTCGCTGCAGTTACAGTCAGTGTTAAAAAAACCGGCGGTTCCCATGGTTTACACAGCCTCAAGGAAATGGGTACCAGAGTTTACACTCTGGGGTGAATGGAGTAACGTCGCTGTAGCTACGGAGTTACTTGCGGACGGTGACACAGGCGGACAGTTTCTTATCAGCTGTCTGTACTGGTGGCAGAGCACTTATGGTTTATAACCGTGTGCAGTGATGCTGGTTCACATCTCCCGACTTTGCCTTTACATGGACTATAAGAAGGTATTCCCTGTACCAGGATCACACTACATGGACTATAAGAAGGTATTCCATCTCTTGTACCAGCACCACACTACATGGACTATAAGAAGGTATTCCATCTCTTGTACCAGCACCACACTACATGGACTATAAGAAAGTATTCCATCTCTTGTACCAGCACCACACTACATGGACTATAAGAAGGTATTCCATCTCTTGTACCAGCACCACACTACATGGACTATAAGAAGGTATTCCATCTCTTGTACCAGCACCACACTACATGGACTATATGAAGGTATTCCATCTCTTGTACCAGCACCACACTACATGGACTTTAAGAAGGTATTCCATCTCTTGTACCAGCACCACATTACATGGACTATATGAAGGTATTCCATCTCTTGTACCAGCACCACACTACATGGACTATATGAAGGTATTCCATCTCTTGTACCAGCACCACACTACATGGACTATAAGAAGGTATTCCATCTCTTGTACCAGCACCACATTACATGGACTATATGAAGGTATTCCATCTCTTGTACCAGCACCACACTACATGGACTATATGAAGGTATTCCATCTCTTGTACCAGCACCATACTACATGGACTATAAGAAGGTATTCCATCTCTTGTACCAGCACCACACTACATGGACTATAAGAAGGTATTCCATCTCTTGTACCAGCACCACACTACATGGACTATATGAAGGTATTCCTTGTACCAGCACCACACTACATGGACTATATGAAGATATTCCTTGTACCAGCACCACACTACATGGACTATATGAAGGTATTCTCTGTACCAACACCTCACTACATGGACTATATGAAGGTATTATCTGTACCAGCACCAGACTACATGGACTATAAGAAGGTATTCCTTGTACCAGCACCACACTACATGGACTATGGAAAAATATTCCATCTCTTGTAGCAGCACCACATTACATGGAATATATGAAGATATTCCTTGTACCAGCACCACACTACATGGAATAAATGAAGGTATTCCTTGTACCAGCACCACACTACATGGACGACAGAAAAATATTCCATCTCTTGTAGCAGTACCACATTACATGGACTATAAGAAGGTATTCTCTGTACCAGCACCACACTACATGGACTATAAGAAGGTATTCCATCTCTTGTACCAGCACCACACTACATGGACTATATGAAGGTATTCTCTGTACCAACACCACACTACATGGACTATAAGAAGGTATTCTCTGTACCAGCACCACATTACATGGACTATAAGAAGGTATTCTCTGTACCAGCACCACACTACATGGACTATAAGAAGGTATTCTCTGTACCAACACCTCACTACATGGACTATAAGAAGGTATTCCATCTCTTGTACCAGCACCACACTACATGGACTATAAGAAGGTATTCTCTGTACCAGCACCACACTACATGGACTATATGAAGGTATTCTCTGTACCAACACCTCACTACATGGACTATATGAAGGTATTCCATCTCTTGTACCAGCACCACACTACATGGACTATAAGAGGGTATTCTCTGTACCAACACCTCACTACATGGACTATATGAAGGTATTCCATCTCTTGTACCAGCACCACACTACATGGACTATAAGAGGGTATTCCATTTCTTGTACCAGCACCTTACTAAATGGACTATAAGAAGGTATTTCCTGTACCAGCACCACACTACATGGACTATAAGAAGGTACTCCATCTCCTGTACCAGCACCACACTACATGGACTATAAGAAGGTATTCCATCTCCTGTACCAGTACCACACTTAGTTAGTTATTCCTCTTGTGCCAAAGATGGCGCATAGGGCAGAGGTCATAGCTTTCCACGTCTGTCGGTTCGTTGCCACTTGATGTAGGTCTTGAGTGCGACTGAGACCTATGGTTGAGTTCTCCCTTGTGATGGTTCTACGGAGAGTTTCTTTTGGTCTTCCCTGTTTTCTTTTACCCTCTGGTGACCATATGAAGGCTTGGTGGGGAAGTCTCTGTATGTCCATTCTGAGTACGTGACCGATGTAATTCCAGCGACGCATTCTAATAAAATCAGACACATATTTTTGTTTTGTTTCCTGTCTTATAGATGTATTGGACCTAAAGTCCGACCAGTGAACATTCAATAGCTTTCGGAGGCATCTATTCTCGAAAGCGACTAGTTTCTTATCGATTGATACTGATGATTTCCAACTCTCACAACCATAAGTTAGCACTGAGATCACACAGGAATTGAAGACCTTAAGTTTCGTGTTGTTGCTGAGTGATCTTGACTTCCAAATGTTTGACAGTTTGTTAAAGGCACTTGATGCTAACGCGATTCGAGTCGTTATTTCTGATGTTGTATCTCCCGCAGAGGTTATCTTGCTCCCTAAGTATGTGAAGCTGGTGGTTTTTTCAAGAACAATATCCTTTAGTTTGATGTCTTTCGACTCGTTGGTAAGATCGATGATTTTCGTTTTGGCTGCGTTGACCTGAAGGCCGATTTGGCTTGAAATATTCTGGAGGCGGTCCATTTTTTTCCTGAGCTTCTAGATGTGTTGTGCTCAGGAGTGCTAGGTCGTCAGCAAAGTCAAGATCTTCGAGAACTTTGTCGACCCATTTGATGCCTAGATATGTGTCCTGTGTGCATTTGCGCATGACCCAATCGAGTGCTATTCCGAAAAGCATCGGTGACAAGACACATCCTTGTTTCACGCCTGTTTCTACTGGGAACCAATCAGAGTTACCAGATTCCATTCTAACAAGGCGCGGGAATCGGTGTAGAAGGCCTTTATAATATTGACATATTTATCTTGGAAACCATAGATTGTGAGTAGCTTCCAGAGTGTAGGGCGGTGTATGCTGTCAAAGGCCTTCTGAAAATCAACAAAGTTGATGATGAGTTGGGATTGAAACTCTACTGACTCTTCTACGATGGTCCTGAGTGTGAATATATGGTCGATGCATGACCGATTCGGTCTGAATCCTGCTTGTTCTTCTCGGAGTCTTGCATCTATTGGCTTTTTCAGTCTCTGCATTAGCATGCTGCAGAACAGTTTTCCTGGTACGGAGAGTAGGGTGATACCACGCCAGTTGTTGCAGTCTGCTAAATCACCTTTTTTGGGCAGTTTGAATATAACACCTTCTTTCCACTGTTGCGGTGGGGATTCATTTAGCCAAACATCATTGAACAGCTGTAGCAAATATTTTTTTATTGCTGATTTAAGTTCTAACATTGTGAATGGTTCACAGGTAGCATCTAGAGGTGGCATAGCTTCTTCTTCGTCTATATTGGGAACAGTGTCGGGTTGTGGCCTATTTAATATTTCTCTGAAATGTTCTGCCCATCGTTGCTTTTGTTGTTCTTCAGATAATAATAATTTACCCTGTTTGTCTTTGATGGGTGCGTTTGCTGTAGGTGTATGGTTGCACAGCTGTTTCATGATGTGGAATACAGCTTTATTGTTCCCAGTTCTGGTAGCCGTTTCAGCATCGCAAGCTAGGTTGTGTATGAAATCTTGTTTATCTTTCCGTGCACTATGTTTCACTTCTTTATCTAACAAGGTGTACCTTTGTTTGACTTTTTCATATACAGATGTGTCTTTTGTAGATAAAAGGGATAATTTGGCCTGTTTTCTTTCCTGAATTTTTATCCAAGTGTTTTCACTCAGCCATTGTTTCTTCTTTCTTTGCATGTAACCAACTGTGTTGACTGCGGCTTTCTTGAAGGTGTCTCTAAAGAAGCTCCATTTTTGTTAGTTAAGGTTTGTACGTAGTTGTTTTGTATCCCAGAGTTAAATGTGATTTGATGTTGGTTTGACAACAGAGACTGTGAATCTATTTTCTTGCTTGTAAATGTTACCACACTACATGGACTATAAGAAGGTATTCTCTGTACCAGCACCACACTACATGGACTATATGAAGGTATTCTCTGTACCAACACCTCACTACATGGACTACATGAAGGTATTCTATCTCTTGTACCAGCACCACACTACATGGACTATAAGAGGGTATTCTCTGTACCAACACCTCACTACATGGACTATATGAAGGTATTCCATCTCTTGTACCAACACCTCACTACATGGACTATATGAAGGTATTCCATCTCTTGTACCAGCACCACACTACATGGACTATAAGAAAGTATTCCATCTCTTGTACCAGCACCACACTACATGGACTATATGAAGGTACTCCATCTCCTGTACCAGCACCACACTACATGGACTATATGAAGGTACTCCATCTCCTGTACCAGCACCACACTACATGGACTATAAGAAGGTACTCCATCTCCTGTACCAGCACCACACTACATGGACTATAAGAAGGTATTCCATCTCCTGTACCAGTACCACACTACATGGACTCTATTCCATCTCCTGGAATCATCAATGTGGAAGCAATAATTAACATATAAATTGATGTCAACAGTTTAATGTAAAAGCATGAAAAACAAAAGTTTCTTGCACTTACATGTAATTTTCCTCTGCAAGAAATATCCCATTCTTTTCTCTGCTTGCTTGGAGGTCCCGGCGCAGGCGTTCAATTTCTTCATTGTATTCCTGCAAAATGGATCATAGACTGGACTCAAGATTGCTTGGCTCAAACTGCTGTTAACATACATGTCTAGACAGCAAATGCTCACACAAATATAACATTAGTGTTTTAGTGGAAGGGAGACATCTGTTACCCTACTTGTCTAGCACACTCATCAAACAACAACTTTGAACACAAATATAACATTAGTGTTTTAGTGGAAGGGAGACATCTGTTACCCTACTTGTCTAGCACACTCATCAAACAACAACTTTGAACACAAATATGTTAGTGTTTCAGTGGAAGGGTGACATCCTTTACCATACTTGTCTAGAACTCATCAAACAACAACTTTGAACACAAATATAACGTTAGTGTTTTAGTGGAAGGGTGACATCCGTTACCCTACTTGTTTAACACATTCACTAGACGGCAATTTTTCACACAAATATAACATTAGTGTTTTAGTGGAAGGGTGACGTCCTTTCTGAGTTCCATCCTCACCCAATTAGTATGTTTTTAGTGTAAACGACAGATCAACATCATGACACTGTGACAAGCTGGTCTGGACAACTGTTTCTTCGATTTAAATTATTACTTTGTATAAGTACTATTAAAATTCTCTTATAAAGCTAAAAAAAAAAAAAGTTAACGAGAATTTGAAGACCAACTCAGAATTAACTCCCCATTTTTAGCACTTTCTGCCTCCTTTTCCAACAGAGACACAAGGCTGATGAAAGAGAGACACGTTTTTGTCGTTTCTCCTTAACTAACTCAGTACATACCAAAGTTGGTAGTCAGTACTGTAGTCTAATTGTGTTTGAATTCCTACCAGTGGTGAGCGAATAATTATTATTATTATTCTAATTTGATCTATTGCTGCTAATTCCCTATTTTACCTGCTGGCTAAAAATGTGCTGCTCAAATGTGGGGGGAAACCCTTGATAAATTTGTGTCCTGACTGACAATTTTTATGCTCTAGTATGTACATATTTATAAACATATGATCTATTTTGACTAATATAATATTTATTTGCTACTAAAAACGTGATTATTTGATTATTATAATTATATTTAATAACTGATAATTTATGTCCTGATGTGAAATCTCCGCCAGAGCAATTTCCAGCATGGTGACACTGGACTAATAAAGGAAACGTGTATAGTCACTATACCTTATGCTCACTAGGTTTATTTGGTGATTTTAATATTATAAATTACTGTCTTGATTTAACTCATTTAGCCCAGAGAATTCTGAAAATAGGTTAAGAGCTCGAAACAGAATTCCTTGCAAGAATTCACATTGACATCAACAGATTTTTTAAATTTCACATTCAACCATTCAGTCAGTCAGTATTTGGAGTCTGCCGTATGTAGCAGCTGAGGACACCAGTTCTGTGTTAATTTCTTATTCTTCTCTGGCTTCCTGCACGGTGCTCTTGTCTGGCCACATCCCTTACAACTGGCTGTCCTTGCGGTCTGGTCATAGTTGCAGGTCCAGTCACTTGGTTCTCACAAATGTCTTAGTTCTCGTCGGGAAATTCAGTATACCAGCCTGGACCATGGCTCTTCCCTCCTTTATAGTATTCTTATCTGCAAACCTTTCAGTTTGCTCACTTCCTTGATGAAACAGATATTTATCTACTTAGACGCCTCCAGAGACACTAGCCACTGTCTTTAGATCCAGCCCGTCTATACCTTACTAAGAGAGATGTGAGTGTAAAAATCTCTCTCCAAACATTTATTGCTGTGGTCACTACCATTCAGACTATTTGTGGTCAAGGCAAAAGCCCCAGAATCTTACTTCACAACTCTCCCTCTAACGTGAGCTGTAAAAACTCAAGAGACCTGATTAACTACATCAGAAAACGCAAAAGATATTCTCTGGAAATAAGGAGAGTACTGCGTGATAATGGAAATGCTGGCGGGAACAGGGACAGAAGTAGACCAAATGAGACGTCAGTTGGGCATGACAGCATGGAAAAAAAATGTGTATGAGAAATGGCTGACAGTAAATGACAAGGAAGTTTGTGAACTGAGATGATGACAGGACTATCAGAAAATGTCAGCTGGCACAGCCTCATAATCCACCCTTCATGTCAATTCTAGCAGAGACGACACTCACCCTTAGCAGGGCCTTTTTGGTCAGTTTCTGGTTGACCTCTGGCCGGTTGGTGATGTTCTTGGCTCTAAATGCGTAGTCGAGGGTGCTGAGTGTTTCCTAGACAGATCAATCATCGAACTATAACTCGTTAGCTAAACATCCTCTGCAGGATACACAACAGACCATCACACTGATCTCATTGACAGCTAGTATGCCTATTACCCCAGCAGTCAAGTCGGCATCTATGCCATATTCTCTGTCTGTGGCAGTCAGGTTAGCATATATGCCAAATGCTTTGTCTGGCAGTCAAGTCGGCATCTATGCCATATTCTCTGTCTGTGGCAGTCAGTCAGCATGGTGAAATAGCATGGCTATGTCCATGTATGCTATGTCTGTCTGTGGCAGTCAAGTCGGCATCTATGCCATATTCTCTGTCTGTGGCAGTCAGGTTAGCATCTATGCCATATGCTCTGTCTGTGGCAGTCAAGTCGGCATCTATGCCATATTCTCTGTCTGTGGCAGTCAGGTTAGCATCTATGCCATATTCTCTGTCTGTGGCAGTCAAGTCGGCATCTATGCCATATGCAGTCATGTCAGCATGTAAGAAATATGCCCATGTCCATGGCAGCATTTATTAAATATACCCTGTCTGTGGCAGTCAGGTCAGCATTTATTAAATATGCCCTCTGTCTGTGACAGTCATGTCAGCATGTATGAAAAATTCCCCCTGTCTGTCGCAGTCATGTCAGCATGTATAAAATATGCCCCTGTCTGTCGCAGTCATGTCAGCATTTATGAAATATGCCCCCTGTCTGTCGCAGTCATGTCAGCATGTATAAAATATATCCCTGTCAATGGCAGTCATGTCAGCATGTATGAAAAATGCCCCTGTCTGTGGCAGTCAGGTTAGCATGTATGAAATATGCCCCTGTCTGTGGCAGTCATGTCAGCATCTATAAAATATGCCCCTGTCTGTGGCAGTCATGTCAGCATGTATGAAATATGCCCCTGTCAATGGCAGTCATGTCAGCATGTATGATATATGCCCCTGTCTGTGGCAGTCATGTCAGCATGTATGAAATATGCTCTGTCTGTGGCAGTCATGTCAGCATGTATAAATTTTGCTCTGCCTGTGGCAGTCACGTCAGCATGTATAAAATATGCTCTGCCTGTGGCAAGCACGTCAGCATGTATAAAATATGCCCCTGTCAATGGCAGTCATGTCAGCATGTATAAAATATGCCCCTGTCTGTGGCAGTCATGTCAGCATGTATGAAATATGCTTCCTGTCTGTGGCAGTCATGTCAGCATGTATGAAATATGCCCCTAACTGTGGCAGTCATGTCGGCATGTATGAAATATGCCCCTGTCTGTGGCAGTCAGGTTAGCATGTATGAAATATGCCCCTGTCTGTGGCAGTCATGTCAGCATGTATAAAATATGCCCCTGTCAATGACAGTCATGTCAGCATGTATAAAATATGCCCCTGTCAATGACAGTCATGTCAGCATGTATGAAATATGCCCGTCTGTGGCAGTCAGGTTAGCATGTATGAAATATGCCCCTGTCTGTGGCAGTCATGTTAGCATGTATGAAATATGCCCCTGTCAATGGCAGTCATGTCAGCATGTATGAAATATGCCCCCTGTCTGTGGCAGTCATGTCAGCATGTATGAAATATGCCCCTGTCTGTGGCAGTCATGTCAGCATGTATGAAATATGCCCCTGTCTGTGGCAGTCAGGTCAGCATGTATGCTCTGTCTGTGGCAGTCATGTCAGCATGTATAAAATATGCTCTGCCTGTGGCAGTCACGTCAGCATGTATAAAATATGCTCTGCCTGTGGCAGTTACGTCAGCATGTATAAAATATGCTGTCTGTGGCAGCCATGTCAGCATGTATGAAATATGCTCTGTCTGTGGCAGTCATGTCAGCATGTATGAAATATGCTCCCTGTCTGTGGCAGTCATGTCAGCATGTATGAAATATGCTCCCTGTCTGTGGCAGTCATGTCAGCATGTATGAAATATGCTCCCTGTCTGTGGCAGTGGCAGTCATGTCAGCATGTATGAAATATAATCCCTGTCTGTGGCAGTCATGTCAGCATGTATGAAATATGCTCCCTGTCTGTGGCAGTCATGTCATCATGTATGAAATATGCTCCCTGTCTGTGGCAGTCATGTCAGCATGTATGAAATATGCTCCCTGTCCGTGGCAGTCATGTCAGCATGTATGAAATATACTTCCTGTCTGTGGCAGTCATGTCAGCATGTATGAAATATGCTCCCTGTCCGTGGCAGTCACATCAGATTGTATGATATATGCTCCCTGTCTGTGGCAGTCATGTCAGCATGTATGAAATATGCTCCCTGTCTGTGGCAGTCATGTCAGCATGTATGAAATATGCTCCCTGTCTGTGGCAGTCATGTCAGCATGTATGAAATATGCTCCCTGTCTGTGGCAGTCATGTCAGCATGTATGAAATATGCTCCCTGTCTGTGGCAGTCATGTCAGCATGTATGAAATATGCTCCCTGTCTGTGGCAGTCATGTCATCATGTATGAAATATGCTCCCTGTCTGTGGCAGTCAGGTCAGCATGTATGAAATATGCTCCCTGTCCGTGGCAGTCACGTCAGCATGTATGAAATATGCTCCCTGTCTGTGGCAGTCATGTCAGGATGTATGACCTGCCCGACCCTTGCACTAAGTTAATTATTGCGAATTTAAATACACACAGCCCCAGAATTAAATAAATGAAAATTGTTATGAGGACAAGACAAAAGCAGTCCTTGAAGCAAAGCATGCTTTCCAACAAGTCCCATATCAGATTTCTCTGCGGTCATCCTCACATTTAGGCCTAGGACCTGATGTGTCTGTTCTCTGACTCTGCAAATGAGTTCATGATTACACTGGAAATCCATCATATTTTCAACTTTAATTTTGAATTTTACAACAGTTCTGAATCGAGAACGATGAATGGCACCTTTATGTCTTTCCAGGCGATAGTGTCATACTGTCTGTGAGGAGGCGCAGGACTTACATTAAGAAAAGCCTCCCACAAGGATTTCATTGTTGTCAACATTTGTGTTTAGTCTGTTTTTTTCTCAGAAGCTCAGCTCTCATACTTTGTGCAATCGGTTTTTTTCCCCCTCCATTTCCTGTTGTTCCCCCTCCACATAAAACTTTCCAAGGCATTCTGTTCCCATGAGTCCACCTCAGTACCTGTATCATTATTGTCCCACTTGCACATGTCTTTACATAGTAGAGGCGGCCTCAACATCTTCTACCTGTCTTTAATTCACCATGAAGGATGTCCTTAGGGACTCCATTCGCTAGGGTGTGATCCAAATACCTGAGCCTTCATAAACTCAGCATTGAGAAAACTGTTGTAGTACCTGCTCCTTGATGTTTTTTTATCTTGTCCTGCCACTTAATGCTACGTATTCTTTTTAGGCATTACATGTGGATTTTTAGCAGTCTCTTTTGGTGCGAATAAGCTTCTCTGCGATAAAACAGAATGCTGAGAACACAACACTTTTTACTGCCTGGCTCATTGGTTTTTACAGTCTGCAATTCAGATTTTGTCCTAGCTTTCAGCACATGTTAAAGCATACAGGCTGTGGCGGATCAACACCTTACTGGGTGAGGGCTGCCAGCATCAGGCAGGTGGTAGCTGATTAGTGATATTCGAAGATGTCTACCACTGTCAGAGGCAACCCGTTGCGCCTCTGTCCACGTCAATTGACAAGGACTTTTAACCCGTATCTGCTGCCATTTACGGCCAGGGATGGAGTTCCTCCATAGCTCAAAGCCTGGGCAGTACTGCAGAGTCCATATGTTGCCCATGCATCATGATCCCATCCTCACCTGCCTTGTTTACTCCAAAGGAAAGGTAACACAAGTATATTTAGAACAAAGCAGGCTACAGAAGCCGCCAGATCAAAAGAGCAAAGATTACATTTTTTGTTAGCTCAGTAAAAATGTTATTGATATGGCTGAATTGATGAGACTAGTGTATGGGGATCAATATTTCTCTGGTGCACAAAGACTGTCAGGTGGTGTTCAACATTACAGGTCATGCTTGGTCAGACCTGACTGAGCTACCGTACAACAGTAGCCAGTACCACCTGTTTTCTGCTGAATGTTGGGCAGCTTTTACCAAACCTGACATCACATTTAATAAGTATATTTTAAACTTTTTCTTCTTCTTCTTTGCATTCGGTTTTGTATGATCAAATCAAACCATCAGGTGAGTTGCACCTATAAACTCACATGTCAGCAGCAGGTCCTTTATGGTACCCCATAGCTGGCTTTGCACACTTCGCTCAGGCAGTTGTGAAGCTATCTCTAGAAAAAAAAAAAAAAAAACATGCCACATACCTCCAGGTTACACAAGGCTGGCGATATTGTGGCAATGATTGAAGTTTTTGTACGCCCACCCAGAGAATCTTGCAGCAGCCTTGTCAACTTGCTTTCCCTGCATATAAAAATACCAGATGGTTAAGTATGTCATGTCTACTGTCCACACAACTGTATCAAGAGTTGGCATCTACACAGTGTGAACAGACTGAGGTATAACCTGGAATATATAAAGCCACAACCATGAACTGAGGGGCGGCACAGTTATCCTGGGAGATGGTAAGTGAGCGGACGATGGACATGCTGCATTGCTCCTCTCTAAATAAGATTAACTAGTATTTATTGGATGGAACACACCACGTGTAAGGAAATCAATACTAGTTATGGGTGAGTTGACAGTGGAGACTTCTAGATTAGTAGACAGTGACATGCCAGATGACCACATGGAGGCTTCTGATTGGAAGGCAAGTGTGGCCGTCTGGGACAGCTAGTTAGTTAGACAGTACAAAGCTTAGATGTAGGTGTAGAAACATCATGGTAAGACTGACAGTTATAGAAAGATGAAAACAGACAGATCTCTGCAGCTCCTTACTCACAGCTGACCATATGCACTTAAGACTATAGCTGCAAATGACATATAGCAGAGAATGCTTTTCACACTATATCAGCACCTGATCCTGTCAGTGGTTGATTATAGCCTGGAAATGCTTACCGTCTCAAAACAGTCAGACAAACCAGAGCGCATTCAGAACGCTGCTATGCGGACCATTCTGGGTTGCCCCAGAGACACCCCAGTGGTGTGTATGCGATACACCCTTGGTTTGCCGACAGTTGCAGGTGGGCACAAGGTGATGCAGGCGAAGTCATATCTTAGGGTAGCTGCAGACACAGACCACCCTCTGCATGAAGCTCTGGGTGCAGTTAAGGGTCAGCGCCTGATAAGAAGGATGTCATGGATGGCTCAGGCAGAAGACACAGACAGGTTTGCATCCTTGAGAACATTAGGCGAGGAGAAGAGTGGGTCAAAGTGCCACATGAACAGTCAGGCTTGTGTAGAGTCATAATCACGCTGAGCCGGGAATGCAGAGACTGGCCAGCAGGTGCCACAGAGGTGGAAATTCAGCAATTAATTCAAGATAATACTCGCTCAGAGGATTTGATCATTTACACAGACGGTTCAGTGTCAAGAGACAAAAGAAGTGCTTGGGGCTTCTTAGCAAAAAGGCAATTGTCGATGTGTGGTGCAGGAGAGCCTAGCATATGATACCACAACATCTAGCTTAAGAAGAGGTGGAGGCAGTCACTGGCTAGAGAACACGACACACACACACATCGTGATTGTAACTGATTCAGAAAGCATGCTGAGGAAGATCAGAACAAATATGCTCCGTGCAGAGTGGCATGCTTCGCTGCGGAGGGCACGGGTGAGGAGTATTGTCTGGATTTTTTTACCGGGTTACGCCGGTGTGTTGGGAAATGAACACACACGGACAGACTGGCTGGCTCTGCACAGCTTGGTGAAATACTGATACATGATAAGGCAGATGTGGTTAGTGCCTTGTGGGAGAGTGTGTAGTTTGGAGGAGCAGATGGATCACCAGTCTGGTGATACTGATGCAGCGGGGAGTGACAAGAGGTTCTGGCAGATGCCAGAGGCTGAGGAAAGGCAGGATGGACGTTTAATCAGAATGCTACTGGCACCATTAGTATCGGAACCCTTCGCTGGCTGCTGAAGATAGGGACAGAACGCTTATGGGAATGTCCCGAGTGCTGTGATGTCGGTTCTTGAATCAATTCAATCAGCTGACCATATGTGTGCCTGTACATAGTGATTTATAGTTGATAGTTTTGTTGACATTGTTGTTATGGAGAATTAACTGCTTCGCTGACACTTCGCTCACAACTCATAGTATTTCATCACTACCTGTTTGATATGGCAATAGCGTACACCGTCTGGCCCTGGAGCATTATTTCCGCTGCCTCGCAGTGCCACTTTTATGTCGATTTCAGACACCATGTCTTTATACTCGTCAATGACAGGGCTATGCCTGAGATTCTCTAGTGTTGCTCCGATCTGTCCTATCGTCTTTATCCGTTTGGATTAAATACCGCCTAAATCACTTTTGCCCTTTCTCCTTGTCACTTGTCAATATTTTACCTTCATGTTATCAAAAAGCCACAAATTTAAAGAAAATGGTTTTCTCTGAGCAACAGCATTAGGTCAGACCACTTTCAAAAATATCAATGCTGAAACTGCTATGCCTCCGAGTGTTTGTCTAATGAATACAAGTCCATAAATTATGGATTTATGATATTGGTTGACATAGATATTAATACAGATTACATAATAATGAAGTCTGTGTGATACAACATTAGGAGAGGACAGACAGTACGGGCATCTAAGAGGTCTGTATCACCAATAAGTTCTGAGCCACAGTCTAGTGTTGCTCTGTAATTAAAGACAGCCTTCAGAAACATTCACTTAGAAAGAGTGTTGATTCAATGTAGGAAGGAACTAACAACTAAGCCACTCACCTGTAGGGGATGTGTGGAGCATGTTCTACTAGTGCTGTAATGACACGTCCTAAGGTAAGCAGTGACTGGTTGATGTTGCCTGCAACAGAGATACATGCTCAAACAATAGTTAACATGGCAACTGTCACTAATAAAAACCAAATCAGAGAACAGCTGCCATATAATTTAAACCCCCCCCCCCAAAAAAAATGGTGGGGGGGGGGGGGGGGGGGTTTGGGCAGATAAATACCACATGTGGATGGGAGCTACATGGTGTAGTTAAACATATGGCAAGGATAGGCAGTGAACTGCACGCAACAGCAAAAGATATGAAGGATCTGGAGTCCGAAATCAGACGTTTACAGACTATGTTTCGGAAGTTCCAAATACTTTGGATAAATGATTTAGCCAAAGTCAGATAATTAAAAACTTCTAGTTGATCTCTTGGTAAAATGTTAGAGTCACTACCAAAGCCAAGGTCAACAAACCATCTTCATGGAAAGAGTTGGAAGAATTTGGTGAGAATTACTTTTCAGCTCATCGTAACGTATTCATATCCAATTCCAGTACTTACAATAACAGAGACAATCTAACCCAGTCACTAGGCAATACAGAAAGAAAACCACTTTCAATAATAAATAGAAGCCAGTATATTGTAAGACATATCATCCAAATGACAAAATGTGTGACAGGAATCCAGGTTTTAAAGACTACATGCAAAAACTTACTGCTAGAAAAATCAGAAATCAAGATAATATAATGATGCCATCAAATGTTTTTCCTGTGGATGTTATAATCACATTAAAAATACAGTTTAAAAAACGATTTAAAGAAGCTAATGCCAGGTATGAGACCTCTGACAGTGAACCCGTGGATGCCAGTGCAGTGACATACAAAAGTGATACTTGTTTAACATGCCACCAGTTCCATAAAGAAGCTAATGCCAGGTATGAGACCTCTGACTCAGACAGTGAACCCGTGGATGCCAGTGCAGTGACATACAAAAGTGATACTTGTTTAACATGCCACCAGTTCCATAAAGAAGCTAATGCCAGGTATGAGACCTCTGACTCAGACAGTGAACCCGTGGATGCCAGTGCAGTGACATACAAAAGTGATACTTGTTCAACATGCCACCAGTTCCATAAAGAAGCTAATGCCAGGTATGAGACCTCTGACTCAGACAGTGAACCTGTGGATGCCAGTGCAGTGACATACAAAAGTGATACTTGTTTAACATGCCACCAGTTCCATAAAGAAGACACCCTGCCCTGTAGCTATAATATCCCTGTACAGGCGGCAAATGCAGTAACAAATTCTCATTATATAAGGGGCACTGACAATGGCAAGACACTTTCAGTATTAGGAGACACTGGGGCTCCAATTTCTGGCCTCCATAAGGAACTTGAAGACATTAGCAGTAAACACATGAACTGTAGAACTTTTGGTGGTACAAGTGAAAAATCTGAAGTTGCATATGTCAATTTTAAAACTGCTTTTCTGGAAAAGAGAATACCGGTTGCGGTACTGCCAGACCGTGCGCTGGATTAATCTGGGGTAACAAAACAGATCTCAAAGATGTGTCTGAAGAAGATATTGTGCAGTAGGAAAAAACAAACATCACTGACTGTAAGAAAAGTTGCATGATTAATGTCAATTACAAAGATAGTTGTGAAAAAGCAAAAACACCAAATGATCAAGAAATTGAAAAGAGATTAGACAACCAGTGAATGTGTGAGTGAGATCATTCGATACAGCTTTGCAGATATAGACAATTTATTTCTTGCGAACGAAAGAAGAAAAAAAGAAGATCATTCGATAACAGAAAAGCATGTACAACAGATGAATGACAGTACTGTGTATAACCAAAACACAAAGCAGGTGTCCAAAACTGTCGTCTCAGTCATTAGAATCAGTTGAAGACCCAAAGCTTTAGCATCCAACTTCTGCAGTTACTAGAAGTATGAGTAACATCATGCAAGAAAAGGTAAAGCACGAAAATGTAAAAAAGAACTGTCATGTATTCCACTGGAATCAACTGAGTGTCAAAAATTTTTTAGAATGCCCAAATCAGTGATCCATCTTTTGTAAAAAAAAAAAATTGTTTTGAATCAATTCATACTAAATAAATTGTTTAAAAAAAAAAAAATGGACTTTGCAAATTTATTTTGAAGTGACATAAACCAAAAGAGATGCAGAAAACACAAATGGTGCCACTAAAACTACAAGAATAACAGAACGATGAAATTTAGTAAATGTATTGATATGTTCAAATTTACAAAATATTTGTGTTATATGAAAGTCATTTTCTTTTTGTATCTCATTTTCATGAACTATTCTGAATGGGTGGTCTTAAGAATAGTGTGTCAGTGAACAGACTGAGTGGGTGGTCTTAAGAATAGTGTGTCAGTGAACAGACTGAATGGGTGGTCTTAAGAATAGTGTGTCAGTGAACAGACTGAATGGGTGGTCTTAAGAATAGTGTGTCAGTGAACAGACTGAATGGGTGGTCTTAAGAATAGTGTGTCAGTGAACAGACTGAGTGGGTGGTCTTAAGAATAGTGTGTCAGTGAACAGACTGAATGGGTGGTCTTAAGAAAAGTGTGTCAGTGAACAGACTGAATGGGTGGTCTTAAGAAAAGTGTGTCAGTGAACAGACTGAGTGGGTGGTCTTAAGAATAGTGTGTCAGTGAACAGACTGAATGGGTGGTCTTAAGAAAAGTGTGTCAGTGAACAGACTGAATGGGTGGTCTTAAGAAAAGTGTGTCAGTGAACAGACTGAATGGGTGGTCTTAAGAAAAGTGTGTCAGTGAACAGTGGGTGGTTAAGTGTGTCAGTGAACAACTGAGTGTAAGTGTGTTCAGTGAACAGTGAACAGACTGAATGGGTGGTCTTAAGAAAAGTGTGTCAGTGAACAGACTGAATGGGTGGTCTTAAGAAAAGTGTGTCAGTGAACAGACTGAATGGGTGGTCTTAAGAATAGTGTGTCAGTGAACAGACTGAATGGGTGGTCTTAAGAATAGTGTGTCAGTGAACAGACTGAATGGGTGGTCTTAAGAATAGTGTGTCAGTGAACAGACTGATGGGTGGTCTTAAGAAAAGTGGTCTGGTCTTAAGAATAGTGTGTCAGTGAACAGACTGA
Source organism: Candidula unifasciata (assembly GCA_905116865.2). Classification (NCBI taxonomy): domain Eukaryota; kingdom Metazoa; phylum Mollusca; class Gastropoda; order Stylommatophora; family Geomitridae; genus Candidula; species Candidula unifasciata. The sequence continues at coordinate 66,855 of CAJHNH020004504.1, forward strand.
GTGGGTGGTCTTAAGAAAAGTGTGTCAGTGAACAGACTGAGTGGGTGGGTGTGTCAGTGAAAGAAGAGTGGGTCAGTGAACAGACTGAATGGGTGGTCTTCAGAATAGTGTGTCAGTGAACAGACTGAATGGGTGGTCTTCAGAATAGTGTGTCAGTGAACAGACTGAATGGGTGGTCTTAAGAATAGTGTGTCAGTGAACAGACTGAGTGTCAAGTCAAGGTAAGCGCAAACTTTACCAGGCAAGTCTGAATTTTGCAAAGATGGCCGGAAATCATGAAAAACGGACAGTGCATGTTTTGTATGAGAACATTCTGGAAGAAATGGGAGAGGCTATTATTCAAGTCATGAGAACTTGAGTCAGGCTTGTCTTGATTTAATCTTGGAGACTGAAGTGCTGATTTGAATGGATCCTGAATAATCGAGCGCGTGAGAACCCGGAGAAGCCTGGCTAATCAAACCATGAGATGGAATGAGATGCAGTGTCTGTGCAATGTCTGGTGCTGTTTGTGAAGTGCCAGCATGAGATGCAGTGTCTGTGCAATGTCTGGTGCTGTTTGTAAAGTGCCAGCATGAGATGTGTGACAGTGCAATGTCTGGTGCTGTTTGTGAAGTGCCAGCATGAGATGTAGTGACAGTGCAATGTCTCGTGCTGTTTGTGAAGTGCCAGCATGAGATGCTGTGACTGTGCAATGTCTGGTGCTGTTTGTGAAGTGCCAGCATGAGATGCAGTGACAGTGCATTGCAGAATAATCTGAATGGTTATCAGCTGTTTGATGTTCCTGATACAGTTCGGCTGTGCTACAGCATTTGAGAATGTGTCAGAGTAGACTGCATATAAATAGAGCCTGCAGTCATTGCAGTGACGTACAAATTGACTGTCCAGAGAAATGCTTTTCCAGTGCACAGCTCATGTACCTGACTGACATAACACTCTTGTCAGATGCCCCACTGACTTTACTGCAGTGGCATTACTATAGAGAGAAACTTGTGTAGATTATAAAGTGTATCCACCTAATAAAAAAATTAATTCAGTAGCTTCCAAGAACAATATAAATGTGATTTAATGACACATCAACAGAAAGGAGCCTAGCAAACCAACTCTTACCTGCCTCTCGAGCTCGCTTGTCCACAGCTCCAGAACGCCCAATATTTTCTGATCCTGCAAGATCAACCTAGATTCCCAAAAAGTACACACAGAATCCATCACCACATATACATGTTGGGACACAATGTAACATTGGCAACAGGGTTCATATATACAGGTCAGGACATATCTCACAGCAGCAGTCACCTCACACCAACTATATCTTACAGATTGTTAACAATATGCCCACCAACCGCTATTCCTGGCATACTTAATTATTATTTCATTATTACTTACTTCACAGTACAAATTGAATAAATTGGGTGATAGTACACATCTATGTCCAACACCTTGTTTAATGTTTTAAAAAGTTCCAGCTTGTCAATCCTTATGGCTACTTCTTGTTGCCAAAAGATGTTTTTTTTACTATTCTCAGATCTCTCCCATCAGTGTTTAAGGTTTTCACAATTCTAATAATTTCTTCATGTTTCACTTAATCAAATGCTTTGCTTTTAGTCACCTTAGTCTTTAGGACCAACAAGAGGGACACGCAGAAAGAAACCTGTGACAAGAGTTGAGTAAACACTCACCAAATAAAGCTTGCCCGTCTTGAGAAGCTCCTCCCCCTCCACAGTGTTCTCCTTAATGTGGATTGTCACTGAGAACACTGAATGAGAACGACTGCAATACACATGATGATGATCAAACATACAGCAATTCTTCTTCTGATTATTAATTATAGTCCATGCTGTGTCCAGTTAGTCATCAGGTCTAGCTCCCACACCACAATCATATGGTTCACATACTGCTATTCTCCCCATCCCATGATGCTACATTGACTAACACTTCCTCTGTTGGTGCCCCCTGCTTTATCCCATCCCATGCTTCATTGACTAACATTTCCTCTCTGTTGGTGCCCCCTGCTTTCTCCCATCCCATGCTTCATTGACTAACATTTCCTCTCTGTTGGTGCCCCCTGCTTTCTCCCATCCCATGCTACATTGACTAACATTTCCTCTCTGTTGGTGCCCCCTGCTTTCTCCCATCCCATGCTACACTAACATTTCCTCTCTGTTGGAGCCCCTGCTCACTCCCATGATGCTACATTGACTAACATGTCCTCTCTGTTGGTGCCCCCCTGCTCCCTCCCATCCTATGCTACACTGACTAACATTATTTCTAACTAGTCTGTTATCTCTAACTGGTCTGTTATTCAGGTCATCTCTAACTGGTCTGTCATTCAGTTCATCTCTAACTGGTCTGTCATTCAGTTCATCTCTAACTGATCTGTTATTTAGGACATCTCTAACTGATCTGTCATTCAGGACACCTCTAACTGATCTGTCATTCAGGACATCGCTAACTGATCTGTCATTTAGGTCATCTTTAACTGGCCTGTTATTCATGTCATTTGTAACTGGTCTGTTATTCAGGTAATCTGTAACAGGTCCGTTATTCAAGTCATCTCTAACTAGTTTGTTATTCAGGTGAACTCTTTTTAGTCCATTATTCAATCCCATGACTGCTTGACAGAGATAGAAAAAAAAACACGAAAACGAGGAATGGTTATACCTGGATACAGCATTCATCAGTGTGGCAGCTGTCTGCCGTTTAGCTGTTCCACGCTGCAAGATTTCAAAAACCTCATCTTTGTTGCGTACCACCACTTCTTCCAGTCCTGATATTATCACAGAGCCCTGCATTCCAGAAATACAGTAATCAAATTCAAAATAGAAATTGGCAACCAGTCAGACATTCCACCATACAGTCTTCTCTTAGACAAATCCACCAATCAGATAATCAAATGCCAACATTCACAACCCAGTGCGAAATACAGTCTGCTGTTGGAGAAAACCCTCATCAATAAATCAAATGCCAACACTCACATTTCAGTATCACAACAATGAGCTTTTGGTTTGAGAAAAGACAAGAAGTGGCTGTTTTCATGGCCACTGTAGTCCAGAGTTGTAGTTTTCTGTATTTGTCTTGCACTTCCTAAGAGTGCTTGTGATGAAGCTGCTCATCTGCATCACTGTCTATATATATATCTATCTTGGTCTTCCTCTTGTCTTGTCTTCCTCTTGTCTTGTCTTCCTCTTGTCTTATGCAGAAGGTCTCATTTAGATTTTCTAGCTGCACTCTTACTATTAGGTTCTTCTGTTACCAGTGGAGCCGTAACTCATAAAATGTTGTGCGCTTAACATGGTCATGTTAAAATTATGTGATAAGTACTGACCAATGAATAAAAGAGCATGTTTGTATTATCCCAAGACATAGGTTCCATTTTTGACTGCTGAGAAAATGGCGGCATTGATCCAATAAAGCTCAAAGAGTGGTTACAGTTTCTTTCATTTGAAGAATATTGACCAGTCGACATTTATAAAAAGAAATAGAGGCATGTGAAATAAGAGTAACAGATGTGTGCCGAAGACAGCAGTGACAGACTGGGCACAAATGATACATGAGTTGGGTTATCTTCACAGCACTCTGGACACATCCACATGTGTTCAGGTACCCCTTCAACATATTCATCAGCGCCGTGTAATAATGCCAGTCCTATGCTGATTAACAAGACTTCTTGTGCATCCGGTGTGCCGGTCATGCCGATATTTACTCCCAAAATCCTTGGCTTGTGCTATCTCTTTAAAGGCATTAACAATGTCGGTGTGCTCCACAGGCCGGTGATCTGCAACCAAGACAGATCCAGTCAGACTATCAGGTGTTTAATTGCAAAAACAAACCTGCATGACCTGGGACAACGATTAGAGTAACTGCATACATAGGGTCTTTTCACAATGACTCAATCCACTGTCTGCTTACGAAGCCTGCCTCGACCAGCCAAATTATGTTCATAGAATCACTCAGCACACACACAGGGGAAAAGTCCAGTGATTACAGCCACATAAAAGTTTGTGTCACTGCCATCACCTCTATTGTCATGCTGCTAGTAGTCATAGTGAAGACAGTGCTGGCTTCCTGGGCTTTTCTGCTTGCAGAGCAAGCTGTGACTGCCTATGCATTTGTGTGTTCTCGTACAACAGACCCGTCTGTGGATCAGCATACCTGGCTCGTCTGAACTGTCAATGACATAGACGCTGACAGCAATGGGATTTTGCTATGAAGTGTGATGACACAGGAGAAGGTGCCACTGAGTACATTAGGCACTGGTATCCATTCCTCACCAGGGTCAATGTCTGTATGACTGCAGACCTGATTGATATCATCCTTTGCTCTACCTCACCAGGGTGGATGTCTGTATGACTGCAGACCTGATTGATATCATCCTTTGCTCTACCTCACCAAGGTGAATGTCTGTATGACTGCAGACCTGATTGTTATCATCCTTTGCTCTACCTCACCAGGGTGAATGTCTGTATGACTGCAGCCCTGATTGATATCATCCTTTGCTCTACCTCACCAGGGTGGATGTCTGTATGACTGCAGACCTGATTGATATCATCCTTTGCTCTACCTCACCAGGGTGAATGTCTGTATGACTGCAGTCCTGATTGATATCATCCTTTGCTCTACCTCACCAGGGTGGATGTCTGTATGACTGCAGACCTGATTGATATCATCCTTTGCTCTACCTCACCAGGGTGGATGTCTGTATGACTGCAGACCTGATTGATATCATCCTTTGCTCTACCTCACCAGGGTGGATGTCTGTATGACTGCAGACCTGATTGATATCATTCTTTGCTCTACCCAGTCTTTATCTGCACCGTTCTAGTCTGTTGCCTTTTTTTTTCTGAAAGAATGGTGTGCACAAGCCCTTCAAATTTAGATCCTGTAGTTCATGGCTGGCAAGTGTGCATGGCTTCATTTGATTCAAGTCTGTGGCTGACAGTGGAAATACCTAAGACATATTCAAAGGGAAAAAGAACAAGTCCTTGGCAGCAGCCAGGACACTCACAGCTGCCAAGTAGATAAATACTCTCTTCACACTGTCCTCATGTATACAAACATGATCACACCAGTGGATAAATACTCTCTTCACACTGTCCTTATGTATAAAAACATTATCACACCAGTGGATAAATACCCTCTTTACACTGTGCTCATGTATACAAACATGGTCACACAACTAGATAAATACTCTCTTTACACTTTCCTCATGTATACAAACATGATCACACCAGTAGATAAATACCTTCTTCACACTTTTCTCATGTATACAAACATGATCACACCAGTGGATAAATACTCTCCTCACACTTTCCTCATGTATACAAACATGATCACACCAGTGGATAAATACCCTCTTCACACTGTCCTCATGTATCGAACATGATCACACCCCAGTGGATAAATACCCTCTTCACACTGTCCTCGTGTATACAAACATGATCACACAAGTAGATAAATACTAGGGCTGTACCGAATATTCGCTTCGTATTCGCTTCGGGGCCGAATAGTGGACCTATTAACTATTCGGTATTTGGCCTAATAGCTGCAGTCGGGCCGAATACAAATAGTGGTTACCTTACTCCCGTTTCTGCATACACTGTGATGTACTGAAATAATTCTCTCATTAACACAATAGTTGCTTTTGCCTAAGTCTGTTGTAGCGGTGGTTGCCTGGTACAAACTGCATAAAATGCCAACCGCATTGTGTGTTTGTGTATGAGAGAGAGAGAGGGGGGAGAAAGAACGAACAAACTTTATTTTTAAAGGGTTAAGAATTGGGCACGCAGGCCTGTCTTACATTCTGCCCTTCGAGGTCTCCCTTCATTCTTACATCATTTCATTCACACTTTGGGTAATGAAACATTATCAAAAGCATCAAAACATTAAGTACAAGCACTGAAATGTCTACATTTCTAACTACAATCAACCGTACTGGTAGTTATTAATCTATGGAAAAATGCGCTATTTCGGAGATATCATGCATTTTTCGTTCTTTCAGGGTGTCTTCGACCAAATCAAATTTGAAGATATTGCTAACGAGAATATAAAGGTGCGTTCAAATTACATCGAACGAACGGCCAAGCGAACGATGGTTTTAAAAGAGGCGGGAGCCCGAAGACAACTAATCACAGACATCAGAAGGAGACAGTCGTCATATTTTAGCCATGTTAGGAGAAGAAGGAAAATGGAACATTTGGTGACTACTGGAAAAATCTGTGGAAAGAGGGATAGAGGAAGACAACGATAAAAGATTCTTGACAGTCTTGTTGCATGGCATGGAGGTGTGTAAGCACACGAACTGATACATGCTGCTGGATATAGCAGATTGTGGAGAGGCATGATCGCCCACGCCAGTCGACAAGGCACCTGATGATGATGATGAAACGCTATTCGTATTCGGCTAAATAGTTGCTCCCACTATTCGTATTCTCCTGAATAGTGAAAATAACTATTCGGTACAGCCCTAATTTAAATTACATCGAACGAACGCCTGAACGAACGATGATTTAAATGCGAATTTGGCACATGGATAAAAATCAGATGAAAGATGCATTACTAAAATAAAAAACAAAATAGGACAGGCAAAAACTGCATTTTATTTTTTTTTTTTAAAAAGAACATCTTATGCAATATATCTTTGTCTTGCTTGCTACATACATCCAGTTTTAACATATGGCTATGAGTCCTGGACAATCGGTAGCCAGGCCAAACAATTTTTTTGAGGCCTCAGAGATGTGGTTTTCCAGAACAATTCTTAAAACACCTTGGACAGCCTAAAAAGAAAGCAACCACTAGGTTTTGAAAGAGGCGGGAGCCTGAAGACAACTAATCACAGACATCAGAAGGAGACAGTCATCATTTTTCTGCCATCTTATAAGAAGAGTGAAAATGGAACATGTGGTGACCACTGGAAAGATTTGTGGACGGAGAGATAGAAAAAGACAACGATAAAAGATTCTTGACACTATTGTTGCATAGCATGGAGGTGTGTAAGCACATGAACTGATACATGCTGCAGGAGATAACAGATTGTGGAGAGGCCCACGTAAGTCGACAAGGCACCTGATGATGATGATACACTATTCGTATTTGGCCGAATAGTTGGTCCCACTATTCGTATTCGGCAGAATAGTGAAAATCACTATACGGTACAGCCCTAATAAATACTCTCTTCACACTGTCCGCATGTATACAAACATGATCACACCAGTGGATAAATACCCTCTTCACACTGTGCTCATGTATACAAACATGATCACACCAGTGGATAAATACTCTCTTCACACTGTCCTCATGTATACAAACATGATCACACCAGTGGATAAATACTCTCTTCACACTGTCCTCATGTATACAAACATGATCACACCAGTGGATAAATACTCTCTTCACACTTTCCTCATGTATACAAACATGATCACACCAGTAGATAAATACCCTCTTCACATTTTCCTCATGTATACAAACATGATCACACCAGTGGATAAATACCCTCTTCACATTGTGCTCATGTATACAAACATGATCACACCAGTGGATAAATACCCTCTTCACACTGTCCGCATGTATACAAACATGATCACACAAGTAGATAAATACTCTCTTCACACTGTCCGCATGTATACAAACATGATCACACCAGTGGATAAATACCCTCTTCACACTGTCCTCATGTATACAAACATGATCACACCAGTGGATAAATACTCTCTTCACACTGTGCTCATGTATACAAACATGATCACACCAGTGGATAAATACTCTCTTCACACTGTCCTCATGTATACAAACATGATCACACCAGTGGATAAATACTCTCTTCACACTTTCCTCATGTATACAAACATGATCACACCAGTGGATAAATACTCTCTTCACATTGTCCTCATGTATACAAACATGATCACACCAGTGGATAAATACCCTCTTCACACTGTCCTCATGTATACAAACATGATCACACCAGTGGATAAATACTCTCTTCACACTGTGCTCATGTATACAAACATGATCACACCAGTGGATAAATACCCTCTTCACTCTGTCCTCATGTATACAAACATGATCACACCAGTGGATAAATACTCTCTTCACACTGTGCTCATGTATACAAACATGATCACACCAGTGGATAAATACCCTCTTCACACTGTGCTCATGTATACAAACATGATCACACCAGTGGATAAATACTCTCTTCACACTTTCCTCATGTATACAAACATGATCACACCAGTGGATAAATACTCTCTTCACACTGTGCTCATGTATAAAAACATGTTTTCACACTGTCCTCAGGTACAAACATACTTTCTTCACCTTGTCCTCAGGTATACAAACATGATCACACAAGTGGATACATACTTTCTTCACATTGTCCTCATAGATTCGCAGTCTCAGCGGGTCTATGCTTGAGCCTAGCAGATCAAACAGCTCCTCATTGTAGAGTTCCAGAAAGGACACACGCACTGAGAATTCAATATCTTGCTGCAAATATTCACACAATGGCAAGTTTTAGAGAACCTAACACTGGACTCATTTGTCAACTTCAGACTGTAACGATGCAAAATTAGATACAAGCGTGTCTGATAGTAGTGCTTGGACTCCTGTACTTACATGTCTGATGTTAGTCTGGCCCCGGCATTTACATGTCTGATGTTAGTCTGGCCCCGGCATTTACGTGTCTGATGTTAGTCTGGCCCCGGCATTTACGTGTCTGATGTTAGTCTGGCCCCGGCATTTACGTGTCTGATGTTAGTCTGGCCCGGGCATTTATGTGTCTGATGTTAGTCTGGCCCCGGCATTTACTTGTCTGATGTTAGTCTGGCCCCGGCATTTACATGTCTGATGTTAGCGCTTGGAAACCTGCATTTACATGTCTGATGTTAGCGCTTGGAAACCTGTATTTACATGTCTGATGTAAGCGCTTGGAAACCTATATTTACATGTCTGATGTTACGCTTGGAAACCTGTATTTACATGTCTGATGTGAGCACTTGGAACCCTGTATTTACATGTCTGTTGTTAGCGCTTGGAACCCTGTATTAACATGTCTGATGTTAGCGCTTGGAAACCAGTATTTACATGTCTGAAGTTAGCGCTTGGAAACTTGTATTTACATGTCTGATGTTAGCGCTTGGAACCCTGTATTTACATGTCTGTTGTTAGCGCTTGGAACCCTGTATTAACATGTCTGATGTTAGCGCTTGGAACCCTGTATTTACATGTCTGATGTTAGCGCTTGGAACCCTGTATTTACATGTCTGATGTTAGCGCTTGGAACCCTGTATTTACATGTCTGTTGTTAGCGCTTGGAACCCTGTATTAACATGTCTGATGTTAGCGCTTGGAACCCTGTATTTACATGTCTGATGTTAGCGCTTGGAACCCTGTATTTACATGTCTGATGTTAGCGCTTGGAACCCTGTATTAACATGTCTGATGTTAGCGCTTGGAACCCTGTATTAACATGTCTGATGTTAGCGCTTGGAAACTTGTATTTACATGTCTGATGTTAGCGCTTGGAAACTTGTATTTACATGTCTGATGTTAGCGCTTGGAACCCTGTATTAACATGTCTGATGTTAGCGCTTGGAACCCTGTATTAACATGTCTGATGTTAGCGCTTGGAAACCAGTATTTACATGTCTGATGTTAGCGCTTGGAACCCTGTATTTACATGTCTGTTGTTAGCGCTTGAAACCCTGTATTAACATGTCTGATGTTAGCGCTTGGAACCCTGTATTAACATGTCTGATGTTAGTAAATTTTTTTAATGTCAGTGCAATAAAATGTTGGGGACATGGTTAGCGATGAACAAAATTAGCTAAATATGAGCAATTATTCAACAATTTTCCAAATATTTCAACATGAAAAGCAAATTAAAATGTGAATAAAGTGAAAAAAAATATGTTTTGTGTGTGTTTGTCACGTTACAATGAGCATTTGCGAATGCTTAATTATAAAAGCACCTCCAGTTAAAGTCTGTGCAACTTCCTTCATTGACTGGAGTTGAAACTGTTGCCAAAGCCATGTCTTTGTCTAGAATGTTGATAATCCTCAAATGTGGTATAGCTTGAAACAGGGTGCCAAAAATAGAAGTGTATTGCAATTTGGTCTGTACATGTAAGTCTTGCTTTTTTTTAGCTGCAGCCTTACACACTTTACAGTCTGGTCTGTACCTTGGCTTTCATATTTATTAAATAAAAAATGGTGATTAGTAAGTTGTGATGTGTGGTCTTGAAGATGTTACACTGTGCCAAAGAACAACAGGAGCTTATATTCTCATTTACTAGAGCAGTGTCAACTAAAAAAAAAAAAATAAATAATATGATTGCCAGTACCAATGATAGGATCTAGGTTGGCAGGGGTAATTTGTATCCAGCTGGCTAAAGTGATCCACACCCCCATACAGTTGTATTTTTCTGCAAGTACTGGTTTATTTTTTATTCCACCCTCAAAAATTCCACTTTTCCTAACTGTCTTGTCTATAAAAGCACTGAAGTAAACAGTAGATATCAGTTGAACTCTTTTAGTGCCACGCCACGTAATAGCCAATATGCCTTGTCTATAAAAGCACTGAAGTAAACAGTAGATATCAGTTGAACTCTTTTAGTGCCACGCCATGTAATAGCCAATATGCCTTGTCTATAAAAGCACTGAAGTAAACAGTAGATATCAGTTGAACTCTTTTAGTGCCACGCCATGTAATAGCCAATATGCCTTGTCTATAAAAGCACTGAAGTAAACAGTAGATATCAGTTGAACTCTTTTAGTGCCACACCATGTAATAGCCAATATGCCTTTAGCTTTTATCACATAAAAAAGGATGATCTGCCTTTTTCTTTTTCAATTGCTTTTTTCTTAAAAAAATCAACTGGTACACACCCAACTGCGTCTGACATGGCATCTTGTTGTTGTTCTTACGAGGATGATTGCCAAGCTTAACTAGGAGGATGATTGCCAAGCTTAACAAGTCCAATTTGAGCAGCATTTCGTCATTTACATTCAGCATTTTCACCTGTAAAAATGTTCTGATCTTTTGGGCCACGCCCACTTCTTTCTTCAGATGCAGCTATATCTACTCAGTCGTCAAGTCTTTCATCGCTGTCACTACTTTCAGTTGCAATATGACGATAACGTTCACAGGTCAATCTATACTTATCCAGGGATTACAATTTTCAGCGCTATATTCGCTAGCGGATCCCAAATAATCAATATCAGACATGATTTTTAAAAAAAGACTGAATATGCGCTGGTAATGAAAAATATCAAAATTTCACTGAAAACAACTCTTAAAGCGATATCGATCGTAGGCGCAGCAATCTTGGAACAATAAAAACACCTGCATGTAACTCAATTCAAAAACTTTCAGTAAGGATGTCGGTCAGCAGACCAAATGTCATGAATCTGACGATAGCCGAAGTTGGTCAGCAGAAGATATGGCTGGAAATTTGACGAAGTTGGTCAGCAAAGTGTTAAAGGTTCGGTTGCCTGCCACCTCTGCACAGAAAGAACTCAGTAGCTCCAGTGTTCAGTGCAACAAAACAGTGCTGCCTGAACAAGGACCTAAGATCTCAATAGCTCAAGGCAAATGACCAAATCATGAAATCACATGGAACCTCACAAACACAGACAGCATTACAGAGAGGGAAACAGCAAGGAACTGCTAGACAATACAAACAAAGACACACACACAGTGAGAGAGAGAACCTGTTTCTGAAGATCCTCAAAGATTTGGTGCAGGGTCCGTGGGATAATCCCAGACAAGGGGTCATCCTCCCAGGTCATGTTAGCTCCAGGACTTCTATCACCTTCCATGGTGAATGTCTTGCCTGTGCCTGTCTGACCATACCTGCAATAAATTATTCAGCAGTCAGGGACATGAAACTGGTACATGACAGTTGACTGTAGTCAGGGACATGAAGCTGGTACATGACAGTTGCCTGTAGTCAGGGACATGACAGTAGCCTGTAGTCAGGGACACAAAACTGGTACATGACAGTTGCCTGTAGTCAGGGACACGAAACTGGTACATGACAGTTGCCTATAGTCAGGGACATGACAGTAGCCTGTAGTCAGGGACACAAAACTGATACATGACAGTTGCCTGTAGTCAGGGACACGAAACTGGTACATGATAGTTGCCTATAGTCAGGGACATGACAGTAGCCTGTAGTCAGGGACACAAAACTGGTACATGACAGTTGCCTGTAGTCAGGGACACGAAACTGGTACATGATAGTTGCCTGTTGTCAGGGACATGAAACTGGTACATGACAGAAGCCTGTAGTCAGGGACACAAAACTGGTACATGACATCTGTCTGTAGTCATGGACATGAAGCTGGTACATGACAGTTGACTGTAGTCAGGGATATGAAACTGGTACATGGCATCTGTCTGTAGTCAGGGACATGAAAATGGTACATGACAGTTGCCTGTTGTCAGGGACATGAAACTGGTACATGACAGCCATACAAATTCTATGAAGGATCGAAGGTTCAACATAATCAATCTCTGTAAAGTGACAATTTCTCTGAAAAAAAAAAAAAACACACACAAAATCAAAAACATATGTCCTCAAGATTTAATGTTGCAACTCAGCGTTTTACTTGCTGTGAAAATAACTGAAGAAATATGGGTTTCGACCAAAACACAGGAGATGAAATTTACCAAGATCTGCTATGAAAAACAAAACCACAAGATATAAATTTAAATAGACCCACCTTTGAAGATAATAAAACTATTAAGATAATGTGAAGTCACAAGTGACAGGCTGTGCATAACTGCATTCAGATTACTTACTGGTGAAATGACCACAGAAAACACCACGCTGAACATTTCTTAGAGTTTCAAGCTTACTCAGATGAGAATTTGGGAACCTTTAACCAACGAGTGCCTACAATGACATTTCAAAAAGAAGGAATGAAGTACACTTCTTAGAACACTCACCGAAATAGAGTATTTGGATTAATTCTAGAGTGTCTAAGCCTAACAGCTATCATAATTTTCTTATTCATCAAAAGGAAAGACATAAACTGGACTAAGTTGAGGACTACATTCATGATGATCAAAACAAAACAGCGGTCAACCCCAGACAAGAGAACTGGCACTGTAATGGGACAATACCTAATTCCGAAACTGCGCAGGACACTCAAACTAAGGACATAAGAAAAACACAATATCTAGAACTACCAGTGAATTGAGTCACTGAATTATATACTGTGGACAAACACTATGTGTTAAAGAACCTCAGATGCTGAATATTATTTTGTTGCACAGAAGGATTTCGATATTGTGTGTTATTTTTTCCTGGAACTGGAAATTGAGTTTCCTAAAGTTACAGTTTTTGTACTATTCCAATATTCCTTATTGTTGAAAATTGTGGAGATCATGAATTGAATTGAAATGCGTGTCATTATATAAGTTTTTGTCTACAATGTGGTTTGAACTGACAAATAGTGTGTGCAGCACTTTGTAGAGGCAAAACTCTATTGAACCTCGGGTTTGACTTAAAGCAACGAGCACGCAAACACTGCAGATAGCAATGTGTAAAACGTTCCATATATTTATTTTCTTTACTTTTCCCCCTCCCATGATTCTGTTCTTTCTTTGCAGTGAAAGCATATTGTTAGATGTAATGAGCCACACGCCAGGATTATAGCCACACGCCTGGATTATAGCTGGAATCTGATAGGTTGTTGATTCTTGAACTTAACACTGATAATTGACATCATTGGATTACAAAAGTCAGAGAGACAAGTCTCATAATCATATTCGTTATGCTGCTAAATTTCTTGTCTGCAAGATTCTTTAGCATGAAAGAACTTGATCACCAAATCGTGGCTTAATGTCATGAAATTTGTACAGGACAGTTGTCTATAGTCAGGGATATGACAATTGCCTGAAGTCAGGTACACAATAGTTGCCTGTAGTCTATTTACCACTGACTGACAAACTACAACTGCCCATCTACCACTGACTAACAATCTACAGCTGTCCATCAACAACTGACTGACAATCTACAAAAAGACCATCTACTACTGAGCAACAATCTACAACTGTACAGCTACTATAGGTGACAAATATACTTACGCAAAAATAGTACAATTGTAGCCCATGAGCACCTCCTCCACCACGGGCATGACAACTGCCTTGTAGACATCAATCTGTAGGCAGTCGGGCGGGAAGACATGATCAAAGTTGTAAGTCTTGGTATAGGGGTGGATGCCTGCCCGCTCCTTCACTGTCACTTCTCGTTTGGCTTTGTCACACTTTAGGATAGAGCAGCTACCCTGCTTTTTCTCTATGCTGTTTATTGGCCTGCAGATAAGACAAGTCTGAAAGTCAAATTTTACATTCATCCTCCCTACATACATTTGTTTATATTCAAATAATGATAGAAACAACATACGGCACAATTAATTAAATATTTCATTGTATCTCAGTAGGTACACTATCAAATAACTTATTTCAACACACGGAAAAACAAAAATTAATCATGTTAAACTGAAATATATAAATCTTTTGCGTGCTGATTTAGGAGAGTTTAATAGTGTGTAAAGGAAGAGTGGTATGATAGTACTTTCCTGGAGTTCAAGGGGATATCCCGCGAACAGTGTCAACATTGACCCAAGTAGTGAGGGGGAGAAAATGTTGACCAGTGAGAAGTATAGTGTCACGAGAAAGTAGACGCCGGGGTTTACTGTGGGTGCTGACAAGCATCGCTAACGAGACGCCCAAAGAAAGTATGAATTACGTGACAACGTGATTCTCCTGTAACATCAGCCACCCACATAAGCGTGAGCATGATTCCAGAGAACGCCCACACGAGCGTGCCTATCGTGTAACATCAGCCGCCCGCATGGGTTCGGCAAAGATATATTGGGGCTGCGTAGTCAGTCAGAGTCCAAGGCAGAGAGAGAGACCCAAGTCAGAGTCAGTATCTCTCTAATGAGACAGTACCGTGCAACTATCAGGCAGCAAAGTCTGAGTAAGGTTTGTGGTTACGGTACGGGTCGAAGATATAGTCCCGCTGGCGAAGTAAGGCCAAGTGGACTTAATGCTCCAATAGTGACTGTTCTCGATGACGGCGCAGGGAGACGTGGGATCACCATGGAAACAGAACAGTAGAGATGCCGATGAGAGCTGTGTGCTAGAGGGAACTTGTATTAGAAGTCCTGTCAGTCTTCCTTCGATAGGCTGATGTGCTGTGGGCACATGCTGGAGGAAGATGCTGCATGCAAAACTCCTGCTGGTACAGTACAGTCTGAGGCATAAAATTGAGTAAATCTGCAATTTTTAAAAAATCTTTTCTGCTTCAAAATTTTTGCTATCCTCCGAATAACGGCCACATATTATGGCGGCCCAAAACAGGGCCTTAGTCACGTGTAAATTGCTGACTTCTGGCAACTACCGCCACGAGTATCTTCCACGCCGCTACGTGCAGTGTGGATTGGGACTAAACTAGATGGGTGGGATTCACGAGTAAAGCTGCAGGAGATGCAGAAGCACTGCTCATGAGTCCCAGCCATTTAGTTTAGCCCCAATACACGCGCAGCAGCGTGGAAGATACACTCGACAGTGGCGGTAGTCACCAGAAGTGCGCAATTTAAGTCGCCGTAAGTCCGCAATTTACATGTGACTGAGGCTCTATTAGGGTGTTTCTGTGGCCGCCATTCGATGGATAGCAAAAATTTGTTTCACTAACACAAGAAAGTTTGCACCTGACAACTGTTGATATCTGACTTTTAAATTACCTGTCTGTAGTTTTCCCAAAAGTAAGATTTCCACATTCAAAGTAGAAAAGTCAGTTGAAAAAAAAATTGACTACTGACTAGACACATACATCACAACACCACTGTCTCCCATGAATTTAAATTGCTGTTATCTAACACAGCAAAATTTGAAAATCTTGAAACTTCACAATATTCGCTTGTCAATTTGTAGTACAAATACATTCAGAACACAGAACTTTGTAGGCAAAATAAAATGTCACATAACGATACATGACCCTACAGGCTCTACACACTGATCAACCGCCTCTGTGCTAGAATGTGACGTCCTGAGCCTGTTGGCCTGTTAAAGCTGGAGCGGGCCGTGGTGACAACAACACAACATCAGCAAAAACACATCACAAGGTGAAGAACACAGTGCAAAGTAAACAACAATAACATGACATGATGAACATAAATTCATAAAATCACCAACACAGCATAACTATAACATCAACAAATTAACACAAGGTGAAAGGTGAACAACACAACATCAGCAAAAACACATCACAAGGTGAAGAACACAGTACAAAGTAAACAACAATAACATGACATGATGAACATAAATTCATAAAATCACCAACACAGCATAACTATAACATCAACAAATTAACACAAGGTGAAAGGTGAACAACACAACATCAGCAAAAACATATCACAAGGTGAACAACAACACAACACAAAATGAACAATACAATATCACAGCACAATGTGAACAACACAACATTTTTTTTTAAAACATACTACTACAACACAAAGTAAAAAACAAAACAACACTGGCAAAAAGCAATACAACTGAACACCACAACAAGACAACATTTAACATCACCAATAACACAACATCACAGCTTAAAGTGAACAACACAACATCCAAAAAAAAACATACATGACCAATAACTATAACACAAAAATGTAAACATTAAAATAAAAAACAATGTTGTCAACATCACCAAAAACACATCAAAATCAAAAAGAAGGTGAACACCAACACAACACAAAGTGAACAACAAACACATCAAAAAAACACATACTCAAACAAGTCAACAGAACATCATGTTTATATACATATATATGTCTCTGTGTGTCGTCCGTATATAGATAATAGTATATACTGTATATGGAATATACGGTTATTATATAATACCAGCCACATGTGTTCTGTTTTAGTTAACCCAGTAATAAATTAATAAAGTAGAAATAAAGATTTGCCTTTGCTATTGTGCTAATAATTTATTATTGCACACATTCTTTCAGTGAATATCTTAGCTCGCTTAGTTAGTGACTTACCGACATCGGACAGCAACATTTATATTTTGATTCTTCTCTTTAACCTCCAGCTTGACTTGTTTGGTAGTCATTATTAGCAAACATATAATAAAACAACAAACGCTGGTAGCTAAAGAAAATCTCCGTAAGAAACAAATCAAAAACAGCGCCGGGTCCCTGCTCGACGATCGCCTGCTTCAACTTTCAAACCTCAGCCTCGCTTTGGTCCCGGCCAATCAGACGGCTGAAAGTTTCCAGACTTCGTTTTAGCCAAATTACTACCCAAAATACACCAGAGAAAGAGACAAATAAAATGTAAAACAATGTACTCACTACATATTAAAGGGTCTAGATTTAATTCCTGACTGTCATCCTCACTGAAACAAATGGAAGATACAACGTAAACCTTTTCAGATGTAAAAATCTTCAAGGATTTTCTCAGATGATGTGAAGTTTTGCAACATTTATTTGATATCAATACTTCTGCTCTATTTCTCACAACTGCATCAAGAAAATATAACTGTATTTTGTTTCTTTCTTTGTATGTAACTGAAATAACAAGAAAGAATACTTTCTCAACTACAGAATTGCTGACGCATTATTAAGCAGCCAAGGGCAAAAATGGCCAACTCTTTAACTATACAAAACTCTTCATTGTTTGTAGGTAGTCCACCCTTCATAAATGTAGCTTTTTCTTTCCAATAGACAACAGTGACTTGTCTTTACTGTTCTGTTATAACACTGATGCTGTTTTCTGCCAGGTGTAAAAATGGTAGCTCTAAAATCTGTGTCCTTGGTCATCATTATTATCATCAGGTGCCGTGCCGACTGGCGTGGGCGATCATGCATCTCCATAATCCACGATCTCCTGCAGCATGTATCACTTCGTATGCCGACACACCTCCATGCCATGCAACAAGACTGTCAAGAATCTTCTCTCGTTGTCTCCCTCTATTCCTCCTTCCACAGATCTTTCTAGTGGTCACAATATGTTCGATTTTCCCTCTTTTCATAACATGGCCGAAAAATGACGACTGTCTCCTTCTGATGTCTGTGATAAGTTGTCTTCGGGCTCCCGCCTCTTTCAAAACCTCTTGGTTGCTCTTTCTGGTTGTCCAAAATACTTGTGTCCTTGATACTTGATTTTAAACTGCCACAGGTTCAATTTTGACATATTTTTAAATATATATATTCTCGGTGGGAAGTCTATAGGTAATTTGATTGGGAGCGTCTTCTAGCACAGACATTCGTCCTTTAAATTTTTTTTTTTTTTTTTTTTTTTTTTTTTTTTTGTATTTTTAACTGAGCTTCAGCTCCGTTATTCTTTTGTGGTAACGCATTCTTAATACCAAAGTCAACGTGAGCAATATTTTTCTTAGCTCATTGACATCATTCAGTCTGTTTTTAAGACGTTTCTGGTGCATGTACAATTCTTGGTGTACGTATCTTGAAAAAGTGTTCAATACTGCAAATTCTTGTACAACTGGTGTCGCAAACACATAGTACAAATAATTATTGTGGTCTAACAGCGTTTCCTTTAATTACCTTACTTTATATTTTGTGTCAAACGTTGTCTGGACTAAATTCAGCACATACGAAATAGGCTTTCAACTCTTCCCAGTTCACCAACATATTAAACATAATCTTTCCACAAACAAGCCACCTAGTAGATGAAAGTTTTTCAAATGGAAGAGGAGCAGTTTGTCTAGATTCAAACTCTGTAAATGTGTTCACCACTCTAAAAACAAAATTCTTTATATGCTTGTCGTTTTAAATCACTATGGCAAAACCACTGAGTTATTTCTGAGAGTAAGAAACCAATATTTGATAGGAGCTTGGCAACTGCCTTACAAAGAAGAGTGCTAGTGAATGGCAAATACATTTGAGCTGTACACAAAAAGAAGACACATCTTTAATTCTAGACCATACAGAGTTCTTGCACCCGACAATGTTTGAAGCGCCATCTGATGCAAACTCACTGTTCCGTCAGTGTGTATTCTGTAGTATTGAAGTGGCATACATTTTCCGTCAATATATATTCTATGGAGCTGATGTGACACAACATGTTCCGTCGGTATATTTTCTATAGGGCTGATGTGACATACATGTTTAGTCGATATATGTTCTATAGAGCCGATGTGACATACATGTTTCGTCGATATATGTTCTATAGAGCTGATCTGATATAAATGCTGTGTCGGTATATGTTCTATAGAGCTGATGGGACATACATGTTCCGTCAATATATATTCTATAGAGCTGATGTGACATACATGTTTCGTCATATGTTCTATAGAGCTGATATGATATAAATGTTCTGTTGGTATATGTTTTATAGAGCTGATGTGACATACATGTTCCGTCGGTATATGTTCTTCTTCTTGTTTGTTCACCGTCTGTAAGCTCCAGCGGAAAGTCCTGGTTGTTCCTCCATTTGGACTTAGGCTTTGTGTCAGGGCCTGAGTTTTGCGTGAACATCCGTTTTACTGACTTTTTTGTGTACAGCGGATTGTTCCTTGCCTCTCGGACAGACGCACTCCGTCGGTAGTTCCCAGTTAGTCATCTCCTACGACATGCTTGCTGGGAAGGCAGTGTATCTATTCTTGTTTCCCCCTATAATGAGGCCCCTGCGTTCTATAGAAGAGCTAATGTGACATACATGTACCATCGGTATATGTTCTAAAGAGCTGGTGTGACATAATGTTTCGTCGGTATGTGTTCTATAGAGCCGATGTCTTCTTCTTCTTCTTGTTCACCGGCTGTGAATTCCGGCGGTAAGTCACGGTTGTTCGTCCAAAATGGACTTTTGGCTTTTACCTTGACCTGAGTTTTGCGTGTACATCCGTTTTACTGGCTTATTTGTTTGCAGTACTCGTTCCCCGCCTCTCCGGCAGATGTACTCCGACTTCGGAGGAAGACGTCAAGCCTATTTCTAGGTTGACTGTGGCCATTGTTTTGTGTGGGTCGAGATGTTGCCTTATTTGTGTGGTGTCCTCTTTGACTTTTAACAAGTGTGGCCCCCGGCATGTCGTCCTTAAGGCAGCTCTATGTAGAGTTTTCAGCCCTCAAGGGAAGGCAGGGGCAGATCATGGGCATTCCCCGCCATCCAAGGAGGCTTCCATAAATGCAGGGCCGACACATGATGCTCTGGTTCTGGGCTCACCCAAGGAATCGTCACGTCCTGCCCATGACTGCTTAACCTCACAACCGTGTATTGAGCTTCCCGCGCTACCAGGCTGCGCTCTCCGGAGATCAGCGGGGAGTAGCCCGCAGGTCTAGGACGTTTGTGGCCACACAAATAGGTACATTCTTTTTCATCTTACGTTAGACACCTTTAAAGTTGTTTCAGCTGTGCCCTTAGCACGACAGAATGGGGAAGCAAAATGCGTCAGGCGTGGCTTTACCTGTTTGGTCCCAACACTCGGGCGAGTTGGACCAGTGGATACGGACATTCAGACTTTTCCTAATCGGTACGAGTTATGATCGTCGGACTTTGAGCTTGCATGTGTGCCGTGGGGTGTAACTTTGTCGGACATTGTTTTCAAGCCAGCATATGAATAGTTGCTGCCATGGTGTACCTCAGCGCGGTGACGACGACACTGAGGATTGACAGAGGATGTACGTAGGTAGGATCTTGCTGCGAGAAGTTGCCCACAAGAGATGTTACTCGTCTTGGCTGCGGGTAAATCTCTCGGTCATGGTTGAGTCTCAGCAGCACAGTTTTCCATTCGCTCCAGAATTTTAACCAAGAGTTGTCATTTGATGGTGCATTTAGCAAGCAGTCCTTGAGTTTTGTTACTTTTCACCCATGCGTTTGGGGGCGGGCTGGTGAGAGCCAGAAAGGACTCTACACCTCTGGGGGCCGCCAGCTCCGAGATCCCCTGCCAACTCTGTTAATGCTAATTTGAGACATTATCCGTGGCGCACGACGGGGACGTGCAACAGGAGTCTTGCATGAGGTTCCGTAAAACCAGAACAGTGAAGGACTGGCGTCCGAGTGGGGTACGGAATATCTCCTTATACACATCACATCAGACTTAACTTCCCCTCATGCCTGTGACCGAAATCACCGCGCCACTAGAGCCGATGTGACATACATGTTTCGTCGGTATGTCCTTTTTGACGCAAAATTTAATTTCGTAACGCTGTTCGATTGAACGTTCCATTTTTTTCCACGACACGACACTCGTAGAGAGATTCACTATTTCGACGATCCGCCCGCTCCAACTGCTTGTCGAAAACTGCCACAGGTTCAAATTTGACAGATTTTAAAATATACGTTCTTGGTTGGAATTCTACATGTAATTTGATCGGGAGCTTCCCCCATAACTGCTACGTCCACATCTTCAGCAGCAAGCGAAGGTTTCCCATTCCGATGGCACAAGTGATTGTATATCCGTGTCGCCTTTCCATTGTAATTCCTCGCAGCGCCATTCTCCCCAGACCGCAATGATCTATTTGTGCCTCCGCTGTTCAGTCGCTCCCAAAAGAGCCCTCATAAAATCCAGCCCGTCATATATCAATTCACCACCAAGCAGTGCAGAACCCCTCTTTGATATGGTGAGCATTCCAAGTCCATAATCTATCACCGACACTATCACAGGCTAGAACATTGTGAACAACATTCTTTGTTCCAT
This sequence comes from Candidula unifasciata, assembly GCA_905116865.2. NCBI lineage: Eukaryota > Metazoa > Mollusca > Gastropoda > Stylommatophora > Geomitridae > Candidula > Candidula unifasciata. The sequence goes on from CAJHNH020004504.1 coordinate 88,529, forward strand.
GTCCATTGCTGCCATAATCTTAAAAGCACTGAGTCCTTTTTGGCATTTCACCGGAACTGCATCTATATGATCTCTGAAAGTCATGCTTCTATCGAAAGTAAAACCCAGCTACCTAGGTTTGCTTTTTCTTTTATTGTAATTAATTGTGATAAAGCTTGGAACATTAGCTCTTAGAATTATATTGCCAAGAGAGCACCACAAAACAGCTACATTTTCTGAATTGATAACAGCACCCATTTCTACACATCAGTTAATCACTTTGTCTACAATTGTCTGTAGCTCTTGGGCTATCCGATGCCAGTCACCCCGTCTATATGCAAGAACATTATCGGCAAATTTTAATATCCTTCCAACACCTGGTGCTTCAAGTTCTGCAATTTTGCTTGTATAAACACTGGGTAATATTACATGGTTCTGAGGACCATGTACGCTGGCGAAGGGCAACCATCCGCGAATACAGGACAGCTGCTATCCAGTTCTCAAGCCAGGGACAAAAACCCTTCTCCATGAGTGCAGTTATCAAAATATCGTATCTAACTCTATTGTAGGCATCCTCAAGATCAAGTGCTGCCATAACCGTTTCCTGTCTGCTTTGGAAGCCCACATAAACATCAAAAGCAAAAGTAGCTACATTTGACCAGGTAACTTTTAGTGGCAGGTAGGTTGACATCTTAAAAGATCTGAACATCAAGGAAGATTGGCTAATAAACAGCATCCTTTCTCGGAAGCTTTAATATTTTGGTCATATCAAGCGCCACGACGGACTCGAAAAAATTATAGCAGAAGGAGGAAGGAGGGGCAGGGGCCGACCGACACGAAGATGGGCACAGGATATAAGTAACTCCTTGAGTATGAAAGTACATGAGGTGGGAGAACTGGCGAGAGACCAAGTTTCTTTCAGGCAAACTGCGATGAGAGCGACGTTCTGCAAAGGACCTGCTACGTGATGATGATGATGTATACATCAGTTTGTATCATCGCTCGGGAATATTATATTTTATGTCGCTAGAAGCGAATTTTCACCTTTGCTAGATGAGGTGTTTAGCACACGTATGTGTGGTCGCAATGTCGGTTGTTAGTATAGTCTTATCTGTGAAGCGTTAGTTTTGCGTTGAGATAAATAAACAGATGCTTAATGTGATAATTAAAGTTTCAGTTGTTTTGTTTAGGATTAGGACTTATAGTTAGTGTGCCTAGCTTTACTGTTACTACTAATTAGACTTCATACAGAACATGGCCTGTCTGGGTTAAGACACGACTGGTCTTAGTATGCCCGTGGGGGAAAACAGTCATTTAGAGTGACATGGGCTCAACGACTCTTTCGTTGAAATATGTACATGTATTTTTTGTTAAACTTTTTCAAGAGGGTACCTAAAGTCAATGACCTATAAACTTGCCGGCTAACCATGGGCGTGAAACTGACAAAGAAATGCTAATAAAGTCAGAGAAGAGTTGGTAACATGTCAATAAGCAAAGCAACTATAATAGATTTCCCCGGGGTTTTACAGGGTTAATACCCTCATAGAGGATTTAAAGAGAAATTAACATCATAGCGGGAAAAGAGAAGACTGTGTTTGATGCTCTGCACTACCTTATCGTCTCTGATCTGGATTTTGTTCTTGTTATAGTGTCCAACAGATTACAATCGGTCCTCCCACTTCATTCTCTCTAAGAGTTGTATGCAGACCTGCTTTAGTTTTATTACAGACAGCAAAAGACATATTGCTAGGGATAGTTTGGAATAGAAACTTTAAGTAGACGCCTGGCACAGAGGTGGCATCTTAAAAAAGATCCACTCCCAAGACAGGATAAAAGGCATACTGTTTCTGTAGGCGTCTCCAAAAAGGACTGCGTCTTTGTTATTGTACCAGCTAAGAATGTCTTTTAAACCAGTCAGTTTGTTTTCTGTCCATACGTTTTGGAAGTCGGTGTTTCCCTGATCTATTATGTTACAATTTTCTAGAGAGGAGAGAAAGTGGGAAGATAAAGCCGGTTTCTCTACGTGGCTAATGTTTTTAATATAATTGTAGCAGAAAAACCCCTTGGTCTGCAACATCATAAGCTGCAAGGTACTTGCTTTGGCTACACCCCGTAACCAGACAGTTGATGATGTCTAGAAACGTGAAGTTTTTTGTGGACAGACACATACAGTTGCTTCTTTTGAGGACAGAGTTGAAAGAAGACTCTGAATGTTTGGAGACAAAATAGTTGACAAGAAAGGCTTTGATCAAATTCAGATCGTAGTTGTCAGAATTGAAACTGCTAATGGGGAGTTAATGCAACTGGGCCTCCAACTTTTTAATAAATTTAAATATGTAAACAGAAATGTTTTTGTTGATTTTGTGATGTGTACATATTGCTTGCCAGTTTTTTCGTAAAAATTGGGCGTACGTCAGTTGGAAGTGTGTCTAAAGACTCAATGTCTGCGTTTTTCATTTATGGAAGTACCACCGGCTGGTGATTTTCTTTTGTTTGAGGGGCTGTGACAGACAGTGGTTATGTTGATAGTGTAGTTAGTATTCTTAAAGACGTTGTAGTTGGTTTTGCTGTTGGTGTGTCAGAGAGTCCAGTAGTCTCCAATAAGGGGGGAGATGATTCCAAACAGGTGGTTGTACATGGAATCCCTAACAACCTGGAAGAGGTTCCAAACAGGTGGTTGTACATGGAATCCCTAACAACCTGGAAGAGATTCCAAAGAGGTGGTTGTAGGTGGAGTCTCCAACAAGATGGGCTCGAGTTTTTTAAAAATGTGATAAAGAGGGTGTCTAAAAAGAATGTAACTTTATGTGGTGTCTATGTAGATTATCAGGGCGACTGAAGGTGCTGCCACACGTTGACAGTTGAACTGAAAGTGGTCGACCTTTTAATATTTTTCTTAAACGGACTTGGACTTGGAAGGCACACACAATAGATTGCACAATTTATTGCCTGGCATATTTCGCTGTATCTCGTCAGGTGCATACTACAGTAACAATTACATAAATGAAGAAAATAAATGCAGTTTTACCCCGTTGTAAATTTAATAGTATTTTATAGTTACAAGTAAATGTATCCAGAGCCAAATGGGACAAAGTTATAGACAAACTAAAAAAAACACAAAGTTGGTTAGAGCAGAAGGTTGAAGCATAGATGCTTTTGCTAAAAGAATGACTAATACAATACTAAAAGTAGCAGTAAGAAATGTTCCAAATAAAAACATTCCCTCCCATCTACTGTAGGGAGGAAATACGATTCAAACTAACAACAAAAGAGACGTAAATTAGAACCCCGTAGTCTGGTGGCAACAAGAATATACGGAGGCAAGAGATAAACGTAAAAGGGCTCTTCAGATAATATGTTACACAAAGAAATGTAACTTATAAAGTCATTCGCAAAGATAAGGAGGCGCAATGGAAGACATTCTGCCAAAATTTGAACCCAGATACTCCAGCGACGGAAGTGTGAAACCAAATTAAAGTTATAAAAGGAGACAAAATAAGAAACAGGATCCCTACAATTCAGGTAACTGTAGTGGCAATTACTGATAACATATATTTTCGGACAGTACTTCTTTGAGGTCTGTTCCAATGGCTGATTAAATAAAAAAGAACAGGAAAACAGAATGGCTCTTAACAAAGAGATTAGGAAAACCAAAATCACAACCAAAGAACAAAATTCATACCTAGATACAAATATTACTACTGAGGAAGTTAACACGGCAATACAAGCCAAATCTAACACGGTAACTGGGGCTGATATTCTAAACTGTCATTAAACTGATTACTGATTTCTACAATGAGATCTGGAAAGAGGGAGAGATTCCAAGAAGTAAAGTAAACTCATATAGACCAATATCCCTAACCATACAGAACATGGCCTGTCTGGGTTCAGACACGACTGGTCTTGGTGTTCCGGTGGGGAAAAACAGTCATTTAGAGTCACGCGAGTTCAACGACTCTTGAGTTGAACTATGAACATGTATTTTTTGTTAACCTCGGGAAAATATTAGAAACAGTCGTCAATATAAGAATAACATTCCATTCAGAAAAGAATAACCTGTTTAGCAAGACTCGGGCAGGATTCAGATCTAACAGATGCACCCTCGATCAAATTATAAAAATTCAAAACAGGAGGTAAGACAATGGCAGTGTTCCTAGATCTGAAACAGGTAAATGACCAGTGCTATCGACCAGCAGCCTTATTTAAACCAGCCTAATTAGGATTTACAAGAAGAACCTATAAATATATCCGAAGCTTCTTGCATAGAACATTTTCAGTACTTGTAAATAATGAAAGATCCCGAACGCACAGTCAGGTAAATGGAATTCCTCAGGATGCGGTAATATCCCCTACCCTGCTCAGTATATTAGTAAATGACACTGACGAGGCCATTACGAACAATGAAACAGGACTAACGCAATTTGTGGACGATTGTGCAAGTTACCACAACCATAATCAGATACCCTGAGCTAAGAAAAGACTACAGAAAAGTCTAAAAGAAGTGGCGAATTGGATGGGAAAATGAGGATTTAAAATCAACATCGATAAAACAGTAAGCATGACATTTAACTTTAAAAGACAGCCTAATTATGACCCTGAGGAAACGAGCATTTAAATCAATGGTAGAACAATTCAACGGACACATTCGACGAAATTCCTAGGAATGATTCTGGATGAGCAAATGACCTAGACTAAGAACATCGATGAACAAGTAAAAAAGTACAAAAAGTATAATAATATGCTGAGATTGATTTAAGGAAACGGACGGGGAGCGCACCAGGACACCCTAATACAATTTTATAAAGCATTGGATAGAGGCAAAATGGAATACGGAAGTGTAATATACAAATCAGCATCAGAGAATAGCAAGCTCTGACCTCCATCATGGGCGTTGGCAAAGGGATATTGAGAGAGGCTACGGAGGTAGCACTAGGCATCACACCGCTTAACCTCAGAAGGAAACAACCTATAGCTATTGTGTAAAAGCGGCCAACGATGCCAGACACCCAGCTTCAGACACTTTTCATCATAATATTACCCACCTAGGTGATAAACCGATCAGAGATATATTTAAGTTTATCCCTCAAATCCCTCCATGAAGACTAGAGCTGCTTAGGACAGACATGAGTCTGATGAAAAGTATTTCTGTCACAGGTCAAAGAGGCCACAGGAACAGCTTTTAGTTTTAGATAGTAAAATGGGAAAAAATCTGGCTACTGGGTATAAAAAGGCAACTCGCTATTAGGACCTATTTGGCAATCGCTCTGTGGTCAGCACGGTATGGTCAGTGTACTAGAAGCAAAGCAGAGGGGATATCTTGTAATGTAGGAAAGGGAAGAGATAACTATAAAGGATAATATGGAAATCTACTTCTTGAAATCTCCTCGACTCCGAACCTACAAGAGCTCCTAACAATGTCACGTGCGAGTGGGAGCCAAACCCCAACCTTAAGCTGCCTCAGTAACAAGAAAAAAAAAAAAAAAAAAAAAAAAAAAAAGAGAAAAAGTTTGTTTAGGCGGGGGTAGGATAAAAAATATCTCACCCTGAAAGGAAATCTTCTGTGTGGGGTAAAATCTTCTGTGTAACAGTAAAACCTAGGCACACTAACTAACATAACAAGAATGTAAGTCAACAAATACAGAAACTGTTTAACTTGATGACATAAAACAATAATACTTAATGACACATTCCGAACACTAAGTATACTAAAGAACAGCTAGAAGGTATATAAGTAGACCAGCAGAAAACTAACCGAGCAACTGGTAAACCAATGAATAACCAAATACTGACAGCTACTAGCAGACCAACAAATCACCTATAGCAACCTCCCATCAAACTTTCTCTTGGGGAGGATATACAATGGAAATCAAATCTACCACCACCTAACCAATTGAAACGTACCGTGAGATCAGCCAGGGAAATCAGTCAGACAACCGGCCTTTCCCTGTAGCCACCTACACCCATGCTGGCGAGCCCTAAGTGAAGAGCTACAACAGCCTGGTAGGTCTCCACGGGGTGCGTCAAATACTGTAAAGTAGGAGCAGGAGTAATTATCCCTCGATGGGAAATGCAAAGAGAATACAAATTAACAGATCATGTGGCAAAATGTTCGCATGCTGTAAAGAGCATTGATTAAAAAACTGTGCGCCCTGGTGCTCCGGGGAACCGCGACCTCTTTACAGGGGCGCCGCGGAATATTTTAAAAGCTTCATAATTATTTGAAAAAAGCAGCCAACCTAACTATACGAGATAGAGTGAATAATGAAACTATCAGGCAAATTGTGGGAACGACACCTTGTACTAGATTTATCGAGAAACAGCAGATCGAATGGTTTGGCCATCTCGTTAGAATGCAGCAAGATCAAATTCCATCCCAAGCACTACATCTCAGAAGACCAACTACAAGAGCAAGAGGACGGCCGCGGAAAACATGGATCGACAAAATTAAAGACACTACGCCTTCACGGCATGACAAAAGACAGTGGCAGCTAACGTGCACTGGAACGCACATTATTCCTCCCCATGACGCTTAACGACAGAAGTGGTTTATGATGATGATGATGATAATTATTTTAATCAAGACACGAATAGTGATACTTTTACTTAGGTTGGGACGTCGTGGAAACATTTTAATTAACAAAAAAAAAAAAAAAAAAAGGCGCCGCGACCAAGAACAGTTTGGGAAACACTGGTATAGCGTCAGTTTTAACATTCGGTTGTGAAGCCAGGACAATTAAACAAGTCGAACAATTTCTTGAGGCCTCGGAAATGTGGTTTTTATAGAATATCAAGGAAAGATATAAAACCGAACAAAAAGTGTATCAGCGAGCTTCACTATATAACAAACATAAACAAAACGTGAACCGTGCCAGAACGATTTTAGAGAAGAATCGTCAGAATACCTTGGACGGCCAAGAAGAGCAAACCAGATGTTTTAATTGAGGCTAGTGCAGACTAGTGCTCGAAGACAACAGACATCGGAAAGAGACAGTCATCATTTTTTGGTCGTGTTATGAGAAGAGGGAAAATGGAACATGTTGTGACCGCTGGAAAGATCTGTAGAAAGACAGTTATAAGTTATGAGTTGGATTTTCTTCACAGCACTCCGGATCTATACATAGTTGCTCACACCCCCTTTTCAACATGTTCATCAGCGTCGCGAGGTTAATAGTGCTAGTCCTATGCTGGTTAACAAAACTTCGTGTGCGTCCGGTGTATTTCTCATGCTATGCCTATCTTTACTCCTAATTATCGTGTTCTTAGCAGTGATATGGACATGTTGCTTACAAAATCCTCGAGACGTCCTATCTCTCTAAGGGCATTGACAATGTCTGCGTGATCCATGTGCCGACCATCTTCAATTAATGCAGCACCTGCCAGTCTATCAGCACTTTCATTTCCAATTACACCTGCATGCCATGGGACAAATATAAAGGTAATTGCACATACAGGAGAGACTTGCATTGACTAAAACCACTGTCTGTGTAACCAGCCTCATGCTCAAAGAATGACCCAGCACACACAGGTGAGATAGTCCTGTCATTCTCGCCTCATGAAAGCTTGTTGCACCTCCATCGTCATACTGCTTGTTGTCATTGAGAAGGCACCGCTGGCTTCTTGAACTGTTCTGTCTGAAGTGCTAGCTCTAAATGCCCATGCACTCATGTTCTCGTATAACTGACCCGTCTATGAAGATCAGCACATCTGTCTCACCTGACTTGTCACTGATAAGCGTGCATACCTCGGCATTGACAGTAGTGGGATTCTGCTCCCGATAACCCCTATCAAGCATCACGACACCAGAGAATGTGAGAGTGGGCGCTTTCGACGCTGGTATCAATTCATCACCTGGATGGATTTCTGTAAGGCGTCAAACCTGCATGATTCGCCCCTTTTAAGCCTATTGCCCTTTTTCCTGAAGAGCATGTGGTGGTGCTTCATATCTAAGCTTATCTTGAGGTAGGCACGATTCCTCTAGATCTCGATCCTGTAGTTCATGGTAGGGAAGTCTAGAAGGTACACAAGAGATGTCCCCAGTGAATCCAAGAATAAAGCGCATGGCTTAGTTTTGCACCTTCTCAAGTCTTCCAATCTGAGTATGGCTAAAACATATTCGATGGGAGAAAGTACAAATTCCTGGAAAAGAAGCAGAAGCAGTCTCTACTCAGTGTTAGCGGCAGTCAGGACCCTCATTGCTGACAGGCCTTTGTGTGCTTTTGTTATAACATGGTCAACAAATGTCAGCACACGAACTGATACACGCAGTTGCAGATCTCAAATTTTGGAGAGGCATGATCGCCAAGGCTAGTCAGTCGTTAAGGCACTTGATGATTAACATTATCACTACATTTATCATCAAGTGCCAAATTTGAGTGTTTTTCAATTTATAGTTGTAGAAATTTAGTATCACTAATTTATTTAGAACAATATTATTGGATCATTTTCATTTATTACTTTACTCACCAAAATTTGTCATCATTCTTTGAACTTGTGTGTTTTAACCCAAAGTCATACATATTGCCACTGATTTATTTATTGAAAAGCGGTAGAATTGTTGTGCGCCAGGCACAAGTGATATACACCGAGTGCCACTAATTTAGTACAATTTAAATCAGTAAATCTAGGGGGATCAATTTTCAGTATTTTATGTATCACTTATATTGTGAATCTAATTTCTTAACTGTGTCTAATTGAATTGTCATATCCTAATCTTAACTGTGAAAACAGCTTTTTCTTTTACTTGACTATTTCAATCTTCATTTGTAACCCAAAATTATTGTCTATAAAAGTTTTCTTTCTTACTACACGAGAAAGCTATATTAACTTGTGTTTAAAAAAAAAGAGTGGTGAACATATTCTTGAATTTAAAGAGAAAAAAAAAAAAAAAAAAAAAACAATATCTGTAGACAAAACTGGCGGTCACCCCCCCCCTCCCCCCCCCCAAAAAGAAAAAACAATATCTGTAGACAAAACTGGCGGTCACCCCCCCCCCCCAAAAAAAAATAGATGAGGAAGATATTGCAGATGCCACAAACTTTGAGTATCTACGCTCTGTAATAAATAGTAATGGAGACTGACAGAAATTAAAAAGATAGCCATAGCAATGCAGAGATTAATCAGCATTAAAAGTCTACGGTTAAGCACCAGCAAGGAAATCAAAATTATAATTTTGAGAGAAAGCATTTGGCTTGTATCAACATATGGAAGCTAGTCGTCCCAAATCTGTAAGAAAGAAAATAGTATCTTCTCAGCTGAAATGCTATAGAAAGATTCTCAGAATACCATGGTCAAAGAAAAGAAGAAAGACTGACATTGTAAAAGATCTGAACATCAAGGAAGATTGGCTAATAAACAGCATCTTGTCTTGAAAGCTGAAATATTTCGGTCATGTCAAGTGCCATGGCAGATTTAAATAATAATATTAATAATAATAGCAGAAGGCATGGTACCAAGAAGGAGGGGCAGGGACCAACCGACATGAAGATAGGCACATAATAAGTGACTCCTTGAGTATGAAAATACACGAGGCAGGGGAGCTGGTGAGAGACCGAGCTACTTTCAGGCAAACCAAGATGAGAATGACATTCTGCAAAAGGACCTTTTACATGATGATGGATAATCTTAACAATTATTTAATTGACTAATTACTTGTATTGATATTGAAATATATTACAAGCGTGTGTATTTTGAAAACAAGGAATTGTAAGTTTTCTTCAAGTGGAAAGAACAAAGAGTAAAAGATGTCTAATCTTGCAGAAATCATCAAGCTTGGGAAGGAATTAAAATTGAAAGGTGCAGAATATAGGAAGTTTATGATCAAAAACAGAAAGAGTTAGGAAAAAATGATAGGGAAAATAGAGAACTTGAATGCAAGAGGCAAGATGAGGAGAGAGAAGAGAGAAAGTTATTGAGACAACATGACATGAACTCAAAATGAAAGCACAAGAAAGAATATTGAAAAAGAAACAACTTGAACAAGAAAATGAACTAAAGAAACAAGAATTAAGAGTTCAGAAATAAAAAAAAACTGGAACAGGAAAAAGAAATGAAAGAGAAGGAAATGCAAATGAATATGCAACTGAACAGGAAAAAACAGCAGCAATGTTGCAGACTGAATCAGAAAAGGCAGTTTCAAATAAAAACTAAAGACAAGGAAAACGACTCAAAGAGAGAAGTGGCTATTGAGAACAAAAAGAATGATAAGAAAAAAAAAACATAAGCTGGTATTGTTAGAAACTTCTCAGAAAGGGATGACATTGGCTCATGGCTCAGTAATTTTAGTTACAAATGAGGTTTCATGGCCTTTCTAAAGATTATTGGGCTAATATTGTTCAGGAATATTTAGCTTTTAAACATTTAAAGTTTTGGAAAGAGCTCCCTAACGTCTGAAATAGGATTTCGATAATGTGAAAGACCACACTATGTGATAATGATGATGCAATGTTTGGTGTAACCTTACCATAATGATTTATTAAAACCAGTAAAGACTGAAGTTGCTTCTTGATTTTTTTTTCTTTTTTTCTCTCTTGGTTTTTAGAATTTTTGAAGCAATATTCACATAAGTTTAAACCATTCATATTCCCTCAAAAATAATACGTCCTAAATATTCAATTTTAGTCAATCCAGCTGTAGTCTTTAACGGATTTACTGTTAATTTGGCATCTTTAATTCTAGTAAAAACATTTTTGAGAACAATCTTCTTCGCGTTTACCAGCTGTACACTCTGGCGGAAAGTTCTGGTTGCTCGTCCACTACTGAACTATGTCCTGCTCCAGAACCTGAGTGTTGCGTTTGCATCAGTTTTACAGATCTCATTCTCTTGAATACAGACTGTTGGTTCCTTGCCTCTCCGGCAGATGCACTCCGGCTTCAAAGGAAGCTCCCCAATTAGTCGACTCTTACGACATGCTTTTGGGGAGGCAGTGAGTCTATTCTTGTTTTCCCCACAATGGGACCCCGGAACCCACACGGGGGAGAGAACAATCAAAATGATCATGCTATGGTTTGGCATACCTGAAAAGTCATCGTATTGTCACCAAATTCATTCACTGCCCTGCCAGCTACCTGCTAGTGACATCTGATATTGGACTCCACATTCTTGACCTGTATAGCACTGGATTCCCTGTCTGCTGCCTTTTAAAAGTTTATTTTTTTTGGTTTCCCTCCAGTGTTCCACGATTATGTCTGCTTCTATCAATCATTACAAATATATGTGGCTACTCAAACATTGCATTCATACACTTTATTCAGTCATTCAGAAGACCAGCTACAAAAGCATAAAGGAAGGCCTCGGAAAAAATGGATTGACAACATTAAAGACACTCTACACCTTCACGGCATGACAATAGCCAGTGGCAGCAAATGTGCACTGGATGGCAAATTTTTTGTCCCCACCCCACTTAACAGCAGAAGTGGTTAATGATGATGATGATTCAGTCATTACAGTATTATATTTGTCCTGGTGTTAAATTATACATACTGAATGAGCCTATTATATACAACAGCAAACATTATCATGTGTCATGCTGATAAGCAACATGCACTATGCATAATATTAACTAATAATAATAAATTATGTGCCTGAGTTTGGTTGAATGGTATAGGTTACGAAGCATAAAGTATGCTGGAATATGTTTGAGTAACAAATAACATAAGTCAAATGTGCAAGTTGGCCGAAAGCATGTCAAACGCGAGAAAGCATGAATCATGTGTCAAACATTCGACCACTTGAGAGGAAAACAGACTACTTAAACTCAAAATAATCAACAATTTTTAGTCTTGTTTTTTTTTCTTGGGACAGCATTGTCTGGCAGCACTGCAAGAGTTAAAGTCGAGTGAATCTACAAGCAAGTGAATATCTGTTCAAATGTTGACGGTGGGTCCCAGAGAAAACCTTGCCATCTTGTTTAACCTGACATGTTGCAATGGCCGAACATCGTCTGCTTTCCCTATGAGTGGTTTTATGAATGCAGTTTGGTAGATTTTAAAGTGTCTACATTGGAAGTGCTGTATTTGGTCATCCTGTAAAGGTAACGTTATTAATATCAATGTTTTCTTGTATGTGGCCAATCTGGTCGCCCTTAGACTTTTATACCTCTGGTGCATTGACGGAGAACAGTTGTTGGAACCATTACAAATTTTGTATCTGATCAGCCGTGTGGCGTTTCCAATGTTTATTGTTTCATGTTCAAGATGATGTAGAACTATTTGTCCTGTGTGCATGAGAGTTGCAGCTAAAATACCTTATTATTACCTTTCGCCCTACTTCTCTTCTGCCTTTTTGTGTGTATACAAGTTCATTAACTGTGTCTTTCCCCCTCGCTCAGAGGATTTGATCGTTTACACAGATGGTTCAGTATCAAGAGGCAAAAGAAGTGCTTGGGGTTTCTTAGCAAATGTTAATGGTCGACGTTTGGTGCAGGAGAGCCTAGCATATGATACCACAACATCCCGCTTAAGAATGTAGGTAGAGGCGGTCACTGCAGCTTTCCGCTGGCTACAGAAAATGACACACACACACACAACGTGATTGTAACTGATTCACAAAGCATGCTGATGAAGACCAGGACAGGCATGCTTCGTTGCAGAGTACACGGGTGAAGAGTATTGTCTGCCTTTTTTCACCAGTGAATACCGGTGTGTTGGGCAATGAACAGGCAGACAGACTGGCTGGCTCTGCACAACTTGGTGGAATACTGATGCATGATAAGGCAGACATGGTTAGTGCCTTGTGGGAGAGCTTTTACAATTTAGATGGATCACCAGTCTCGTGAGACTGATGCAGGGGGTAGTGACGAGAGGTTCTGGCAGATACTCGAGGCTCAGGCGAAAGGCAAGACGGACGTTTAATCAGAATGCTACTGGCACCATTAGTATTGGAACTGCACTGGCTGCTGAAAATGGGGACGGAGAGCTTATGGGAATGCCGAGAGTGATGTGATGTCAATTCTTGAATCAAATCAAATAATTTCTCGCTTTTATGCGAAATTTTACTAGGAATGGCCTCTAAAATGTATACACCCTGTAAAGAACACCAGCATCATGAACAGGTGCCTTTGTTTACTGACAACTGGCCGCCCTCTCTCGGACTTTATGACTGGGATTTATAACATTCATTAGCTTGTTTGCTTATTGTACCCCACCAGGACAACACACAAGCGATAAACACCCAGTGACACCAAGTGGATGAGGACCACCCATGGAGAGGTCCCAGAAACCCCTTTCAGCCATTATGGACACAATTGTAGCCCAGCTATATTCAGAGCCCCCCGGCAATAACGAAAAATTGCATCCCACTAGGGAACGACTCGCATAACTTTATGTTACCATGAACATTCATAAGGTAGGTAGGTAGTTGTACCCTACCAGGACATTACATCAGCGATAAACACTGGTGACACAAAGTGCCACCATGCAGATGAGGATCAACCGCGGAGAGGTCCCAGAAACCCCTTTCAGCCGTTAGGCCATATCTATGGCTAGGCTATATCTATGCCCCGGCTATATTCAGGACTTTAAATCTGTGATACTCACATGTGGCCATTGGTCCTCAGAACCAATAATCATCTGCCCATGATTAACTTAAGGTTCTCCGCTGTCTCCAATGCTGTTTAATGTGTATATGGTGCTGCTCATTGAGCAACAGTTAAATGGGAATGGCAGGACTCGTCATCTTCCGATGACATCTTGATGTACTGACATCGAAAAGATCGACAGTGTCATGAGACGAATTTGAATTTCTTTCTGACTTGGTTGCCAGGAAGAAGGATTGCCTTAATAAAGGAGAAAAGTTTATTAAAAATAATTAAACAAATTAAAATGTGCGCCTAAAAAGTGGTGGTGATAATATACAGAGGCGCCAAAGAAACAAATTCTCCAAAAAGCTTCACAGCTGATACTGCAGGAAATATGTTTTAGAAATCTCCAAAAAGCCATTCTCGGGCTGAATGAGATATCAAAACTGACTGTTTTGGAGGGGACCAGACATGAATGCTAGCTGGAGACTGCAGAGAGAAGAAGTTCACCTGTGTCATCTACCAGAGTTAGTCAAGTCAGAAACAGACTATAGTCTCTTTAAAGCCTGCGCAACCCTGTGAGCTTTGATTGACAAGTTCTGGTTTGTCCAAACAACGCTGTCAGTGTCAATCGTGTGTCCCGTACATATTGCTTTGCACACGGCTCCGTACTTGTTTCTAATGTTCGGAACTACCATTTAAGTATTCGGGGAAAGTTACTCTTAACGATTTCATTTTAACAACATTCGGTATCCCAAGCTACATGTGCACAGATTGATCGGATTCATAACTAACTTTTTTTTCAACAGTGCATTTTCTAAATTTGTTTTCGGGTGCCATGAATACCAATGTTCCAACCACAAGTACAGGTGGCAGAATGTGTCTTTCCATGGCCAAAAGCTTTGAAATTGTTTCAATCAGATGTTTTTAGTTGTGAATTTACACCAGGGCAACTGAGCAATCAGCTGTTGGGAATGTAGCGATTCTGATGAGTTTACACAGACAATGTTCAGTTGCTACCATATTTATAGTGTAAGAGAGGGAAAATGCTCCATTCTGATGAGTTTACATAGACAATGTCCAGTTGCTACCATATTTATGGTGTAAGAGAGGGAAAATGCTCCATTCTGATGAGTTTACATAGACAATGTCTCGTTGCTACCACATTTATGGTGTAAGAGAAGGAAAATGCTCCAAACAAATAGATAGTACTATACTAAAGTAAAGCTACATTGAAATAATTGTGGCTACAGTCTGTATATAACTCTAAAAATTAAATAGTAAATAGCGTGTGTGTGTGTGAGACTCATTTTTCTCTGAAATTCTGCTCAGCACTCTGTGAGAACTAAGAGCACCTGAGTGCTAAACTAACCCAGAAACTTATAACTTTTGAATTTGTTAGGAAACTGAACAAACTTTAAAGTATTATTCTTAAATCTGGATATTTACTGCTCTTGTGGCTGCATGGTTAATGGTAAGTGAAAGAATTTTTTTTTTTAAATTCTGTTCTTGTAAAATTAACACCTACTAAATACTTCTTTCCTACTAGCTATAACAGTTTTAAACATATACTTATCATTATATTCAAAATAAACATTCATTTCTCTTGAAAAAAAATAGAAACTTCTGTTGGGATTAGAAGTATACTGCATCCTCTATTGCCTTTTTTGTACACCGCCATTTCTGCCATTTTTGTAAAAGTAAAAAAGAAAATTATTGTGGGCCAAGTCTGTCAAAATTCATGGGCCTGAAAGAGTTAGCCAAGATTAGTTTAGCTCAAACACAAGATTAGTTTAGCTGAAACAGACTATACTCAGAACATCATTAACCAATATTCAAACAATCCACAGCTACAACATTTAAACCCTCCACAGCTATAAACACTGAAACAATCCACACATATAACATTCAAACAATCCACAGCTACAACATTTAAACCCTCCACAGCTATAAACACTGAAACAATCCACACATATAACATTCAAACAATCCACAGCTACAACATTTAAACCCTCCACAGCTATAAACACTGAAACAATCCACACATATAACATTCAAACAATCCACACATTTAACATTCAAACAATACACACATTTAACATTTTAATTAAATACAGCCATAACATTGAAACAATCCATACATAAAACACTGAAAACAATCCATGCATATAGTTTTCAAACAATCCACACATATAATATTTAAACACTCCATAGCTACAACATTCAAACAATCCACAGTTATGACACTGAAACAATCCACACAAACACATAACATTTAAACAATCCACGCATATAACACTGAAACGCTTCACACACATACAACATTATACTTCCACACATAAAATATTCAAATAATCCACGCATACAACACTGAAATGATCCACACACATAACACTGAAACAAGCCACACACATTTGACATTCAAACAATCCACACACATATAACATTCAAACCTTACACACATAAAATATTCAAACAATTCAGACATATAAAAATTCAAACCACCCACACATATAATATTCAAACAATCCACAGCTACAACATTCAAACAATTCACACACATAATATTCAAACAATCCACACATATAATATTGAAACAATCCACACATAATATTCAAACAATCCACAGATACAACATTTAAACAATCCACAGCCACACCATTCAAACAATCCACACATATAATATTCAAACAATCCACAGCTACAACATTCAAACAATCCATGTATATAATTTTCAAACAATCCACACATATAATATTCAAACAATTCACAGCTACAACGTACAAACAATCCACACAAATAATAGTCTAACAATCCACACATATAATATTCAAACAATCCAATTATATAATATTCAAACAATCCACAGCTACAACATTCAAACAATCCACACATATAATATTCAAACAATCCACACATATAATATTCCAACAATCCACACATAAAATATTAAAACAATCCACAGTTATAACATTCAAACAATCCACACATATAATATTCAAACAATCCACACAAAAAATATTCAAACAATCCACAGCTACAACATTCAAACAATCCATGTATAAAATTTTCAAACAATCCACACATATAATATTCAAACAATTCACAACAACAACGTACAAACAATCCACACAAAAAATAGTCTAAAAAACCACACATATAATATTCAAACAATCCACAGCTACAACATTCAAACAATCCACACATATAATATTCAAACAATCCACACATATAATATTCAAACAATCCACACATATAATATTCCAACAATCCACACATATAATATTCCAACAATCCACACATAAAATATTAAAACAATCCACAGTTATAACATTCAAACAATCCACACATATAATATTCAAACAATCCACACAAATAATATTCAAACAATCCACAGCTACAACATTCAAACAATTCACACATATAATATTCAAACAATCCATACACATAATATTCAAACAATCCATACACATAATATTCAAACAATTCACAGCTACAATATTTAAAAAAAAACCACACAAATAATAATAAAACAATCCACAGATACACCATTCAAATAATCCACAGCTACAACATTCAAACAATTCACGCACATAATATTCAAATAATCCACAGCTACAACATTTGAATAATCCACACATATAACATTCAAACAATTGACACATATAATATTAAAACAATCCACACCTATGACATTCAAACAATCCACGCACATAATATTTAAATAATCCATACATAAAATATTCAAACAATCCACACACATAATATTTAAACAATCCACAGCAACAACATTCAAACAATCCACACATATAATATTCAAACAATCCACACACGTAATATTCAAACAATCCACAGCTATGACATTCAAACAATCCACGCACATAATATTTAAATAATCCACACATAAAATATTTAAATAATTCACAGCTATAACATTCAAACAATCCAAACACATAATATTCAAACAATCCACAGCTACAACATTCAAACAATCCACAAATGTAATATTTAAAAAATCCACAGCTACAACATTCAAACAATCCACACATATAATATTCAAACAATCCACACACATAATATTTAAACAATCCACAGCTACACCACTTAAACAATCCACAGCTACACTATTTAAACAATCCACAGCTACAACATTTAAACATCCACAGCTACATCGTTTAAACAATCCACAGCTACATCGTTTAAACAATCCACAGCTACATCGTTTAAACAATCCCTAGCTACAACATTCAAACAATCCACACATATAATAGCTCAACAATCCACACTATAAATTCAAGGCTGGGAAAACAATCCACAGCTTTAATATTCAAACAATCCACACATATAATATTCAAACAATCCACACATATAATATTCAAACAATCCACACATATAATATTCAAACAATTCACAGCTACATCATTGAAACAATCCACAAACATTATATTCAAACAATCACACACATATAATATTCAAACAATCCACACATATAATATTCAAACAATCCACACATATAATATTCAAACAATCCACAGCTATAACATTCAAACAATCCACAAATATAATATTCAAACAATCCACAGAAACAACATTCTATTATCCAATGACACAATAGTTCACTGGCCAAGATACAATTCAAATATTCCATGCACTTGAAAAAAGTAACCTGTGAGAAAGATATTTAATACATGTTTTGTTTGCAACTGTCAGAGGTACCCACAGATTCTGTCACAAGGCACCTCGAGAGGACAACATTATTTCCTTGTTATATTTCTAGGGGCAGAGTCAGGTAAATTTTATGGTCTATTATGAAAGTATGCACAGGCTTATAGTAGTGCCATCATCATGAGGGAAACCCCCACATTTTTGTTTGGCTTTGTACGTTGCATCCTAGTTTTGCAAAAACATCATTCCTGTTTTTAAAATGACAGACACAGCCACACCTTTGCTAAATATAGCTCAGGAAGCCCCTAAAACAAGGCTGGGAAAAGGGGAGGCAATTTGTGGGGAAACCCACTCCATATGGGTGTTAACACACAGACCAGGCCAGATGTGTTTGATATTTCTGGATGGTATCTGAGCCTAATGCTGTAGTCTCCAGGGCTGGTTCATCAACCATCTCCAGGGGATGGGAACAGAAATCACATTACAAGCCAGCATTACCTTTTGATATACTGTTAACAGCTGTGTTTTTTCATATCATCTTAGAGAGAATACCACATGGGGACATGACATGTTCTCAGGTATTATCTGATCATCCCTCTGTGGGATGCCATTTTTTATTTTTATTTTGAAGCCCCACCCTGGCTTTTGCCGGGCCCTAAATATAGCCTGATGGCAGAATGTGGTTTCCGGGACTTCTCCATGGGTGATCCTCATTCGCATAGCGGCACTTTGTGTCACCGGGTGTTTATCGATTGTGTGATGTCCTGCAACTTACTTACTTACATTCTCAGGCTGAAATAATTCTAATTTTATTTCTTTACTCAGGTACTTTCACTGATTGTACTTGTAAATTCTTGTGCCGGGTTTTACTTCTACACTTTATGAATTCATCCGAGTGTTTACAGTCTGAGACATTAACCATTAGAAGCATTTTTAAAGGCAATATCACTGTAAAATGTCAGTGGAATGCTCTAGTTTATTATTATGAATGAGAGAAGATGGAGGACACTACATGTGGACAGAAGAGGAAGCCTATGTTATGACAACTATGTGAGACTCTTGAATAAGCCTTCTGTATGGGGAGAATGAGAGAGGTGAGAGTTAGGGATAGACACAGATCTATACAAGTATTTGTTTTGACTCTTTTAATCCTTAGTCGCTGAAGGAGTGAGAACAGAATTCATGTTACCCGAGAGAAGACTCTGCCGATGCTGAGAACACCGCCTGACTGCATAAGGATGAGAATGTGGAGCCGTCGAGTTGTACACTAGGTGGTATTATTATGATTTTATCTAAGGAGAATGAAGGAGGGAGGAGAAATGCCCTGTCTAGTATTAATCTAATGACTTGGCATGAGTTGGTTGAGGGCCTACGCTTCACTGGGGGTTTAGAAAGGCAGAAGAAGAAGTATTAATTTATTGTCTCCAGACATCTAAGTTCCTGGTTCTCATTCCTGGGGACACTTAACAGCTGACTTGGATTTGAAGAGCCAGTTAGAGGCTGTAACTGTGTTCAGGCACTGTTCATATTATTCATCATATCTGTCCCAGTTTTCTCACCTGGATGCAAAACATACCCCTTTCCAACTAATCAGTGTGAGTTAAAATATCAACCCATTACAGATTCAATGGATCAACAAAAACACACTCAGAAAAAAAGGTGGCTAAATGTGATCAACATCCCTGAACTGATGAGGTGTTCATATTTCTTGTCTACGACTTGTCTGTGCGATATGTTCAAGTCAAACCATCTGAAAGCATTCCCATTTTTTACAGAATGAATAATTGACACTTGCAGCAAAGATTGTGAAACAAGAGGTATATACACTGAGGTCATGAGGACAGCTGCTATCTGCTGGGTCCTGCTGTCTGCTGTTGGCTGGACTGTGGTGAGTGCTGAGGCACATCAGGCAGGTCTGTTGAAGATATCATTGAATAAATGCTCAAACAACAAATATTGAATAAGGCAGTGACTAGAATAAGTCAGTGAAACATAAGAAGATGTGTGGAAGACAAACTAGGATAAATCAGTGAAACATAAGAAAGATGTGTGGAAGACAAACTAAGAAAAATCAGTGAAACATAAGAAGATGTGTGGAAGACAAACTAGGATAAATCAGTGAAACATAAGAAGATGTGTGGAAGACAAACTAGGATAAATCAGTGAAACATAAGAAGATGTGTGGAAGACAAACTAGGATAAATCAGTGAAACATAAGAAGATGTGTGGAAGACAAACTAGGATAAGTCAGTGAAACATAAGAAGATGTGTGGAAGACAAACTAGGATAAGTCAGTGAAACATAAGAAGATGTGTGGAAGACAAACTAGGATAAGTCAGTGAAACATAAGAAGATGTGTGGAAGACAAACTAGGATAAGTCAGTAAAACATAAGATGCGTGGAAGACAAACTAGGATAAGTCAGTGAAACATAAGAAGATGTGTGGAAGACAACTAGCCTTCTTTTTAAGTAAGACTCTGTTTCCAAAAAACTAGTAATAAACTTTATCTCTTTTGTTGTGCATTTAGTTTTAGAGCCATATAA